>KZ808134.1:144621-164000 GCA_000696205.2 Oncopeltus fasciatus | reverse complement strand
TATATATATATGCAAAGAGAATATTTGCAAAGAGAAATTTGAGAAAGAATGTTTGACATCATAGCCTAAGGGTAGGGGAAAAAAAAGAGCAAAAACGATATAAATTTGAGTAATCAATGAACTTAAATGTGACTTAATCAATTAATTTAAATTGAATTGTTTTCACCCCAACTAATTAAAATATAAAATAAACAATTTTTCTCAGTTAATAATAATAATTACATTAGTGATTCAGGTAAAACATATTGCACGCAGTTTCTCAAAAATCAATCTAAATTTAGATTCCTTAAATTCAGGTCTTTGCTTTCCTTAGACTTGTCTTTGGGAGCCCTCCTTGCTTGTTCTTCATCAAAAAAAGGCTTAAGTTTAGCTGCCCAATCACAGAAATTTTCTGTAACATGTAAAACATAAACATCATTAAATAACTGTGTTATTGATATTAATTTTCTACAAAACAAAAGTAATATAGATTTCACTGAATCATAGAAAACTGGTTATACTCATTACCTGAGAAACAGTTATTAATGGTTGGTATTGTGGCAAGCTAAGCTTCCTATAATTATTCATATTTGTTGAAAAATATGTATATGTGTATACTATATATATACACATATACATATTTATGTTTTAAAAAACCGAACTTTATTTATGTTAAAAAAAGACCAATTGACTTGTTTATTAGATTTTCCAGAGAGAAATCAAGCTTTACCTTGATACTATGACATGAGTTTTAAAAAATTTCAATATATCTTCAATTTTATCTTTCAAATATTGGCCTTCATGAAAAACATAATCCTCTTGCTTATTTCAGGATAACCCAATAGAAGTCTGTCCCACAGGAGCTGCCTCATTTAAGCAATGTCCCACGTTTCATTGAAGATGTATATAAATATATAAAAATGAGTAATGACAAAATTTAATTTATAAGCTGGAAAGAACAATGCGTGTACTTGATACTTGCTGCAATGGAAGAGTGGGGAAAGCTCATATTGTAACTCATTCATATATTATTAAATTTCCTCCTCATAAAGTATTTTTCATAAAAATGTTTTAAAGCCTAATCAAAACACTATATTTTTCACCAATCATGTTCCCCAAATATTTTTAACTCAAATAATATCAATTAATATTACTGTTATAAATTTTAGTACCGATCTAAGCTTTTTGAACTCAACAAATTTTGATGACCTTTTTTCTCATCTGATATTACCAAAATTATTTAATAGTTTGCAATGAAAATCAACCATATGACAAATATTAAAGTTGATTTGTGTATTTTAAAAATAGGAGGTCCTTTCCAACACTCTAAATTACATTCTTAAATAGCTTTGTTAATATGCATTTTCTGAAAAATGTTAAAAAATATAAATGTTATAAAATTAGTTTTTATTTTTATTTTGTTCTGTAAATTTTTTTCATAATGCTAAAATTAACAAAGATATTAAGTTTTTAAATTTTAGTTTCCCTTTAAACTCCTCTTTTGAATGATTTCAGCCATTAATGAATTCATTCAATTATTTGCATTGAAAAGATTAGATACCAAATTTGATTTAAATATTTAAAAAATTTCAGACTCTAGAGCACATACATATTTTTAGTAGAGAATTTTTGTTGGAGTTCGATCAAGGTTGAGCACAAAAAATACAGTTTAAAAAAATACTTTTTTTTTTTTGGATCAACCTTGACCGAACCCCTACAATTCTCTACTGTTAATCTCTCTGGTCAAAACTCTCCATTTATACATATTTTTAGCTTCTCAAATATAGAATAGGTGAAGAGACATTGAAATCTTTCCAAAAGTTGTCTCATGGTACCAATATGAATAGCTTAATTTCCCTACTATAAATGTAATTTTAATGCTGAATATTAATATTTTATTTCTTATAATAAATATTTGTTAAGCATTCAATTGAAAATTACCATGCAGTTCTTTACAGCTTAATAAATCTCCTCCAAAATCTCTGGGCAAACAGCTTTTGGGCAGATGTTGTTGTACCTCAGAAAAATCTGATGAATGGAAGTGAATCTGCAATATTAATTTTAAAAATAATTATGTTTGAAGGAGAATCATTAAACAAATAAGTAACTTATTCAAGGGCTATAAAAATAAAAACAACAACAAAACAACTAACACTTATTTTGTGTATATATATATACATTTTTTAAAGATTAGATTAACATTAATTTACAATTATAATTACTTCAATGTAAGTCAATTTTTTCTTTTTTTCTTTATCTTGTCTATAAATGCAATATTGTATGTAAGATTTTAAGCATTCTTAAAATCTTGCTAGTTGATATTAAAATTAATAGTTTTGAAAAAAATAATGTCCCATAACAGCAGGATAAAAATATGGTTGTTTGACATTTTTTTTTTTTTTTTGTTTTGTTGCATTATCAACAGTTTCTCATCAAATATGTTATTTCTATAGGTGGCAGTATGGTTCGGTTCTATCTAAATTTAAATGGCCATTTCATTCCAAACTTATCTTTAAATGTGAAATTTATTTGATTCAGGAATAACCTACATTAGTAAAACTGCAGTTTTTTAATGTGAAAATAGCTCACCAATAAATAGTGATTACTAGTAGGCCGTTATAAATTTTAGTGTTTAACTCCTAATTGTTCAAGTTTACAATGTAGCTTGCATAAAATTTATTTTATCATAGAAAAAATGGTGCAGCACAATGCATTAAACTAAATATTATCTATCATAATATGATACTTCTATATTCATTGGTAGTTATTATAACACTTTAGATTATTTACCTAAATATTATCTAGCTATATTCAAAAAACTATTTTAATAAAAATGCTCCATGTAAACTTCATTGGTCCAATATTGCTTGTTATTGAATTTAGACTTTCTGTGGCTGTGTTTAGAACTTCTTGGGTTCCATATTAAAATAGACAAATACAACTATTAAAGCCTCAGCATCTGCAGGTTTCTACATTTCAAGTTTCATTGTAAAAACAGAATATTTAAATATACACAAGTAACTCCACACACAAATTTTGATGACCTTTTACTTTCTTTGTCCTTAGTTGGTAAATTCAAATTATTCATTTACTCCTATTCGTATCCATATTTAATGAAACATAGGAAATCATCTGATCTTAGCAGCTCCAAAAGCAAAGCTTAAAGAAATTAATTGTTATGAGAAGGATATCACAAATAAGATTACTTTATATCTGTGAACAAATAAGGTATCATTCACAATAAAATATATATAAATATCCAACAATTATGAAGGCTTCTTTTTCTTAGCTTTGGCAAATTAGTTATGCCATACACAAGAAATTAAGTTGTTTATGTACACTTATGATGAACCATGATCCATATTTTCAATAATACTTTTATGTATTTATGCCTTATGAAGAGATAATTCAGAGATAGGAACTAGGTAAGCCTTGACTAACACATTAATAACTCACATACACAGATGACCATACATGAGGTTACTTTGCCTCCTAGATGTTTTATAATACAAAAAGTTTTATATTAAAATAATTTATAATATACATATCATATTATGTACTTCAACAGCTTCCTTCATTGTTTAATCATAAAACTTTCACCGTCTATCTAACACACAGACAGTACCAGTTCTTCATTGATCTTCTTTACTCGAGGACTGTAAAGGGGCTTAGTAAAACTATCGGCTGTTTGCTCTTGAGTCGCAACTCTTCTTATCATGAGTGTACCATCTTGTACTTTCTCTCTCACAAAAAAAAATTCCATATGGATATGTTTTTGTGCGTTTGTGCCATACCGGATTTTCAGCCAATTTTATGGCAGCATTATTGTCTACAAACAAAATGATTTTGTTATAGTTGGTGATTTCCTCTAAAAGTCTTTTCAGCCAAACCACTTCTCTGGTGCCCTCGCTTGCAGCAATCACCATGAGGCAGCACCACCAGAATACATGCATACTATTTCTGATGTTGACCGACCAGTCAATTTATCACCTCCAAGATCAGTATCCGAGTAGCAATAAAGATTTATCTTGCCATAGTCTCTTTCGTAGAGCAGTCCAAGATCAGGAGCACCCTTCAGATAGCGAAAAATTATTTTCACTTTGCATACATCATTTTCAGGACTGTCCAGGTTCCGGGATACAGCAATCACAGCAAATGAAATGTCAGGTCTGGTTCCTGTCATGAGGTACATTAAAGAACCCACTGCTTCAAGTTCCTTTTGGATTTATTTAACATTTCCTTTCCTGATTCCTCACTATTATCCTTTAAGATGGGAGTACTTACTGCCTTGCACTCATCCATTAGAAATTTTTTAAGAAGCTATTAACATATGCCTTTTGACTTATTTTAATATCTTCCATGCTTTGAATGATCTCAAAACCAAGGTAATATTCAGCTGGTTTTGTTGTGACCCTAAATTGAGTTTTAAGTTTAGCAATAATCATTTCAGCTTCCTCTTTACTTGATGAGGCTATTAATTCATCATCATCATACAAGACCAACAAAATTTTAACTTTATTATTATTTTTAACATATAAGCATGGATCTGCTGAGCTTATTTTAAAACCTAAGCTTTCAAGGAAACTATTTATCTTTTGGTTCCAACATCTGGGAGCCTGTTTTAAACCATAGAGGCTCCTATTCAATCTGCAGACTTGGTCAGATTTGTCCTGAAAACCCTCTGGCAGTCTAATATAAATTTCCTCATTTAACTCACCATTTAAAAAGGCGGTTGAGACATAGAATTGATACATGGTGCATATTTTCATCTGCAGCAACGCTAATAACCGTCCTAATAGTAGCCCCTCTAGCAACAGGACTGAAGGTTTCTTGATAATCATGATTCTTCTTTTGCGCAAAGCTCTTCACAACCAATCTGGCCTTATAGCGGTCCAATAATCCATCAGCATTATACTTCTTAGTACATATATCTCATTTTTAAGGGATAACTTTCCTAGTTGGAGGTAAGTTGCACATTATCCAGGTATGATTTTCCTCAAGAGATTTCATTTCGAGTTCTATAGCTTCTGACCAGTGTTCTGCTTCTTCACTCTCCATAGCTTCATTATATGTTTGAGGAATGACATCAGTCTCAGCAATGTTGACATAATCTTTTAAATGTTTGAGTTCATTCAGTTTGGATGAATCTCTAAGATTTTTGCCTCTTTTCCAAGACATGATGTCATCTTGTTCCATTTATAAGTCATAATGATCTTCTAAAAATCCTAAAAAATCTTCCTCGTCAGACTCTTGAACATCATCCTTATGATTATTTAGTTTTTCTTCATATTGATTAGTTACCGGTTCTTTAATCATGATTATTATCCAAATTGTGTTCTAAAATTTTAAGATTTATCGTGGGTTGATTAACCCCTTTATCAATAAGAACATCTTCAGTAATAGGTATAGTAGTTAATTCTTGAAATATTACCTCACGGGATCTTATGAGCTTATTATGGGACAGAACTCTATATCCATTATCTCCATCATATCCCAATAGAATTCCTAATTGTGCCTTTTAATCATTTTTTTTCCCTTTTAATCTTGGAAACGTGCACCCAACATTCAGATCCAATTATTCGTAAATGTTTAATATAAGGTATTTGTCCAGTCCATAGTTCAAAGGGTGATTTTCCTTTGATAGAGGACACACCAGTTCGATTTAGGATGTAAGCAGCTGAATTTATCATTTCACCCCATAATTCTTTAGGCAATGATTCTTTTCCAGAATGAATAAGAGCTCAAGCAGCTACGTTTTATTCTACCCTTCTGCACAGCCGTTTTGTTCCGGAGTATATGGCATAGTGCATTTTACCTCAATGCCATGTGACCTTAAGATACTTTGCACTCTTTCATTGTTAAATTATCCACCATTATCACATAAAAAGGATTTTATAGTATGTCCAGTTACTTTGGTTTCCATAAGAAAATCTTTTAATTTCGCAGATACTTCATCTTTTGTTTTCATGAAATATACTTTCCTAAATCTAGACCAGTCATCTTTAAAAACTACAAAGTATTTTAATCCACTTTTAGCTTTTAGATGCTACAAATGGACCATATACTTCTGAGTGTATCAGCTCTTTTCCTTTTACCAAATTTCAACCTTAGAGCCTTTACATTAATGCATCCCTTGCACAATTCACCGTCAAGGGGAACATCAATATTTAATTCCCTTTAAATGACATCTTTAATATGACTTTTATTTTGATGAGCCATTCTTTCATGATAAAGCTGGAGTAAATCATGTCTATTGAATGAGATGGATTGGTTACTTAAAGCTTTAGAATCTTGACCTATATCCCTAAAACTCTAATGTTTAATTGATAAAGCCCACCAAATCTTTGTCGAGAGCCAGAAACAAGAGTTTCTTTCCCTTCAATCAATCTACACTTGAGATTAGTAGATTCAAATCTGCTTGTTGGTCTCTGATCCTGAGCAGCTAGGACCGAAAATAACTTTTTGGAAATGATAGGTACATACCATAAATTAGTTAATATAAATTTCTTCAATATTCTTCCCAAAAAAACTTTGATATCAATAGATCCCTGATCAATGGCCTTTATATTTGTACCATCAGCAGTTATTATTACATGATCATTATCATTAAATTTATCATAAGTTTTAAACCAATCCAATTTATGAGTAAGATGCTGAGTGGCTCCATTATATACAAACAAAGTATGCTTATTTGTTCCTGTCATAAGAGCATCTGAACTAACTGTCAAGAGAACAGTACCTTCACTAGAAGTGCTTTGTGTATATTTAGCCATTGCTGGTTTAGGTCTAATATCAGCAATCCAAAATCTACTTTTTTTAATAAAATGACCTTTTTTTTTTGTCACAGTAAGCACATTTTATTTGGTTTATTATCAAAAGCAGTTTTATATAGTTTATCTTTATTTATTTTTCTACCTTCTATTATTGCCTTTTCTACATTCCGAATCTACTTCAACAGTTTAGCCATTTCATTATTAGGGCAATTTAAGTTATTCAACTCTCAATTTAAAAACACTAGAGTAGATGGATCAAGATCATATGAAATTAAGCAAAATGTAGGAACAGGTACAACCTAAATCCTGATTTACATCAAATTTCTTCAGCCATTTCTGAGAAATTTTGTGTACATGGTACAGTGTACAGATAATTCATTACACTATTATTCTTAAAATCCAATGAGTTCTATAAGAACATTGATGGGCTTCCAACATCTAGTTTTGATGGGGCATTATGACATTCAAGGTTGATTAAAATAGATTATTTTCTATTAAATAAAACAAACATTTCTATGGCTTCAAATCAAATCTATATGCTTCTTATGGTTTAGTAATCAATGCATTTTAAACTTACCATATTTAAAAGGTCCTTATTCATGAATGGCTTTATCATGAACATAAGTTTATCAATAATGGGCATTGTGTTGACAACATGGATTGCTTTTAGTCGAATAGGATTACCTTCCTGAAACAAAACATTTTTCTTCAAAATAAAAACCAATAAAACAATCGAAGTCAGGCAGGTTTATTTTCACAATATATATAACTCTCTATGTAATGAAATGGAAGTACTAGTAATTATATTTTTCATTCCTATTTTTATTTATATACTATTT
This sequence comes from Oncopeltus fasciatus, assembly GCA_000696205.2. Lineage (NCBI taxonomy): Eukaryota > Metazoa > Arthropoda > Insecta > Hemiptera > Lygaeidae > Oncopeltus > Oncopeltus fasciatus. Next base: position 156,409 of record KZ808134.1, on the reverse strand, counting down.
GAGAGGGAGACAAAGTTAATGTTATGATTTAAGGGGAAGAGTAAGTTGATTTCATGTTATGGACCCTGCAATTTCTGGTTTGAAAATCATTGGGTGTTGTTCAGAAATGTTTTTAAAAATGTTAGAAGACCATTTTAGTTGCAGGTCACCAGAGAAATCGCCGCCTTGTTTTTTTTATGGAACTCAATCAATACCCTACATTCAACCAATTTTAGATTTTCTTTTTGTGCTTTAATTAAAAATTCTTCAAGGTTTTGATATTTCTTGAACCCACTAAGGATAACAATGTGTCTTTTTATTTTAATTTAATTCATTGTTAATTCAAGATAAGGCTAGGGTATTGAGAAAATACAATTTTTTCCCCCTAATTTTGAGAATATTATCATTAAATTTATTTTCAAGTATACTTGCTCATTTATATTATGTTAGGAAGTTTCATTCATAAAGTTAGTAGGAACACTAACTAAAAAATCTTTTAAAGTATCTAGCCAGCTTTCAGGAACCATTATTTTTCATTCAAAAGTTGTGGACCTTCTCATTTATAAAATACGTTTATAAGGAATTAGAGCTATTTCTATACAATACCATGTTTAAATGTATAATTGAGTGTTAAATTACCTGTATGTATTGAAAGAATTTCTTAAGAAATGAATAACTTAGCCTTGCCAAGTGGCCAAGTCTGACTCCTTTCATGTCAAACAAAAATACATATCCAGGAGTAGTTCCTTCAACAAGTAAGCAGGCATCAATTGTCATAAACAAAAGCTTTACTCCTTCATTAAATGAATATTTACTAGGTTCATATTTCTGTAATCCGTGGAAGATAATTTGGTAGCCGTTTTGGTCTTTTACTGGAATGCTTGAATAGTACCTACAAATAAATAGAAAACTAGTATAATGCTCACAAAATTCAAAGTTAATAATTTTCTGCATTCTTATAGTATTTCCATGCTTAAACTAATTATAAGAAATATAATATCTTGTATTCTTTGTTTTGGTGCTATGTGTTCGATTTTATTATTTGGTTTAACAAATAAAAGCTTCATGTAGTAAAAATAACTTGTATTTAATGCTTTTAGATAAGAGTTGTATCTAACTAAATGTAATAACAAATACAGAGTAAGCCGGCATGTCAGACAACAATGGGTACTATTAACAGCAACAAAACAACTCCTATTGGCTGTGCCTCCCAGGTTAACAAATATGTGTAGAAAAAAAAAAAAAACTTTCAACGATATCAAACAATACAAAATAAACTTATACAAAAATGATGCCCTTCAATACTATGGATAGTGCAGTAAGAGTAATTCTTAGTGCTGTTCTAATTAGTTTCACAACCTTCGATACCTATTTTATGAAAGAATGGTTAATTAAATATGATAATTTGATTTAAATCAAGCAATGCCTCAGACATTTTTCAATGACTTGGCTCTTGATCTGTATAAAAATAAAATTAATAAAGCTCATCTATAAGAAATTAATACATTGAATGGGGGGTTCTTCTAAATGCATTTAATTTTATAAATTCAAAGTATTATTTTATCATGTATTTAATTGTCATTAGTTAAAAAAATCAAAATAAATATAAAAGCATCAGTCAGTTGACTATTATCTTTTTTCTTTTTTTTTCTTCTTTATTTTTTTATAGTGTTAGCCTCTCTTTCAACTACTTAGAATCATGGAGGGAGGTGTAATCTACAGGTTGCCACCCCATTATAAATACTCATGGTGCAGAAGGACAAACTTTTCTTTATAAATAAATGCTTGCCCTGATCGTGATTTGAACCCAAAGCGTCACGATTGTGAGATCAGAGATTGGAGCGGATCACCTGAGCTACACTGGCAGCCATACTATTATCATTAAAAAAAATTAATTGCTCTTTGTGTATAGCAATAAATCTTAGTTCCTCCGAGTAATCCACATTACAAATAATATTAACTTCTCATAGGAACACCAATTTCTAAGAGATTTCATGCTTTGATTGAATATCTGGATACTTAAAAAAGGATTAGATTAAGTTCGAGGCACCCACCAGCACTTCTTTTTATCACTGCTTTATACAAATAAAAATTTAAAAAACTAAATAAAAAAATTTAAATTAAAGAAAAAAAATTTAAATACAACAAAACCAAAAATATCTGTTTAATTTTAAACTCTTTTAATTCTAAGATAAGTAATTCCATAGCAGTGAATTTTCACAAAATAAGATAAAATAAAAATTCTCTGATTTATGGAATTATTTATCAAAGAACTGAAAGAGTTTAAAAGTAATCAGAATATTGTTAGTTTTATTGTATTTAAATTTTTTTATTTGTACAAAGCAGTGATAATAAATGCTGTCTGGTGCCTCAACCTCAACCTAATCCTTTTTTAAGTATCCAGATATTCAATCAAAACATGATACCTGTTAGAAATTTGTATTCCTATGATAAGCATTATTATTTATAATGTGGAATATTGGAATGAGCTAAGATTTATTGCTATACACAAAGAGCAATTGATTTTTTTTTATTAATAATTTTCCATTGTATTAATTACTCAATAATCATAAAACATAATATCACTGTAATAACATAAATTATTTGTTACTGAATATATAAACATGAAAATATTTATTTTATGCAAACCAAGTAACATTCATTTTATTAATTTATTTATTTTTGTTTGTTGAATGTGGAATATTTAATGCAGGCCGAAAAAAGCAGAAATAATTATATTGGTACTAATGTGATGGGAATACTTTTTAAATATTATCCATTAAAGTAAAGAATAAAAATGAGTAAAATGTGAAATAATAAAAGTTTTACTAAATATGGAGACAAAATAAATAAGTATAACAGTAAATTTTCTAATTCTCAGAAATTTTTTTTTTGACATGCACAAAATATAAAAGTTAAATAAATTGCAATTTTATTATTGCCAATAATTGATCTTTAGTTAAGAAATAATTTTTCTTACTTACAGTAATATTATGTCGTTAACCTGAAGATGAGTACTAGATACTTTAAAGGTTGGGTGAAAATATTAAGAAAATTATTATTTTAAAAAAATAACTTGGCTGTATAGTTTGGTGGGCTTCTAGCTGCAGGGTTTCTGGCATTTATGAGCCTTCTCTTGGAAACTGGAAACTGATGACAGTAGCAAAAAAGTTGATTTCTTGCTACGTGACTCACACACATTGTGTGTCCAGCGACTCCTCAGCCTCTGTGTATTGAACAAATTTTCAAGATCTGGATTAGAAGTGGTTGTTTATTTGAGGTAATGAGCAAACATTTAGGCCTTGTCTTTGATGGAAGAGGCTCAAGAACTATCTTCTCAGTACAAGGGGGCAGAAGGTGTTACAGGATTCTGTGAATAGCTGCTCAAATGGGTTTGTCTACTACTTAGAGGATGGATAGGTAGTTATTAAATGCTGATTTTGTAAAACACTTTGTTTTCATTTTACAAGATAGAATAGCTATGATTTGAGGGATGTTTGCATCTCTGAAACTGGGCTTGAGCTTGATGCTTAGTATAAATTTTTTAATTAATCAGAGAGAGGCTAATGTGAGTTTGTAATGAAATGGGTTTCAAGTTTGCCTTCTATAGGCACTGCTATATTTTGATATTAAGAAACTGTCCTCCATCCTTCAGCTCTTCAGACGTCTTCAAGGAGATACTGAAGTCGATGTACTTTTCAAATTGAATTCTGAAAATTGCCAGTCTACAAGACCATTAATTGTTGAGTCTAGGGTTTTGGAAATATACTGAACTTGAAATGCAAGAACCAGTAAAATTGACTCCCATTCAAGGTAACAAAGAGCCACGCATAATGACATAACAAAGAGTCACTCAGATGACAAACTACCTGCCTTAACTGCATGCTGGGATGCAAATCCTAAAATTCAATTAATTTAATTCACTCAATATACAAATGCACCATCAGGGATCCCATGAATAATGCTCTCTATTATGTGATCAACTCCATCTTCTTCTAGAATTTCAATATCTATATTTAACTAATATATATTATTAAAATACTAATATAGTTATTCAAACCTTTTGTTATGTTATTTTTATTATTATAAAATTTAGAATGTTATAAATTAATGGTCATTATTTAAGATGTAAGAAAATATTGTTACAACCTTAAAATTAATTTCACTTTCAAAAATAAGACACTAAATGGAAGAGGCTCAAAGATGGAGGTATTATTGAATCAATTAATAAACTACAGTGATAGTTGGTCTTCAGCAGGAAATACTTTTTGACAATTATTTAAAGCAATATTATTTTATGGAATTTTGGAAAGTGAAAAAAATTTGAAGAATAAATTACTTTGACCAGGAAATTACTTCTATACTGATATTGGTTGAGCTGAAATTTATACTTACGCGACATCTAAACCTTGTTGTAAATCTGATCTGGAGGTATCCCTGTTGTTGAAAAACTCTGGAGTGCTCAATCTAAGTTTATAGTACATTTCTATACACTTTTTAGTGGCATCCATATCATAATAACAACTGTGATAAAATCTTATCAGTTCTTCTTCTGCAAGTGAAAATAAAGAATATAAATGAAATATGGAAAAATAAACTCTTGAGAAGCTCATTACAACAATTCAAAATAAAAGTTACTGTCTGGAGATTACTATACATTACTTCCGGTTTTTGCAATCTTATCACTTTAAATTAAGATGATCACTTCCTATTTGCTGGCATCCAAAAATTTCAAAATAAAGAAACTATATTCGATATTTAATCTTATTTTTATAAACTATGAATAAGTTTAGTAATAGCTGAAAGTGGGGCAAGGGACTTTAGAAATTATTCAATTTGGAAAATAATATCTTCATTCTTGTTAGAATTATAAAAAAAAAAAAAAAAAAAAATAAGGGTAAATATAATCTTTTAACATTTATTCTCTGTAACATTTTTATGAAAAAAATTATTAAGGAAAATGTTTTTAAAGGGTATTTGAGGATTAGACAGGTTCCCTTATTTTTAGAATAAAGAAACCAAACTCTGTATTTAGAACTGTATGGCAAATCATTTAGTTAATCCTTTCTTGACCAATGATCATCAGATGATTAGGAAGTGTGTTAAAGTGAAGAGTAAATTATAATAACATGAATGTTTTCATTATTATTATGAGCCAATTTAAATTTTAATTGAAGAGTTTATAAACCTTAGAAACTTACTTGAAACTTAGACACTCTGTTTACAGAAGAAGATTAAATATACATATCATGGTATGAAAAAGGGGGGTTATGAATGTTCATGTATGATGAACCATGATCCATATTTGAAATCCATATATATAAAATAGGATGTGTGAATGTATGTAACGTATGGACTTTAAAATGGCTGGGCCAATTTTGATGAAATTTTCAGGGAATCCTCAGAATATTCAGGCGAGTGATACTGTGAAGTCCGATTTTTGATTTTCGGTCTGCGGGCAGAGATGTGTGGCAAAATCAAATTTTCATTTCCAATTCGCCTTAAATACATGTGTTTCTTTTTTTATTGAGCCTATATCTACACCATATGTAAATTATTCTGTGAAAAAACTTTATGATAGGCTTTCATGAATTTTTATTTGAAGGCCGTAAAATTAGTTAAAAGCTCTATTTAAATCGTGTGATAATACAACACTAATGTTTGCTTAGGGCCAGCAACGCCTAAAAACTTTTTTTTTTTTGGCAAAAAAAAGTTTGCCGGGTCTGCTAGTAATACATAAAAGCCTTATGAAGGGATAACTCAGAGATAGGAACTAGCTAAGCAGTGACTAACACTTTAATAACTCACATACACAGATAACCATACAAGAGGTTACATTGCCTCCTAGAGGTTTTACAATACAAAAAGTTTTATATTAAAATAAGGTATAATATACGTAACATATTATGTACTTCAACAATGAAAACTGGAAGTTTTTATAATTAAAACATCTTATTAAATTAAATAAAGTGTTGGGAAAAGATTTATCAATAAAGAGGGCTTTATTCCCTCATAATAAATGTAAAAAGAAACTAAAAGTGGAAAGAGCAGAATAAGCTGTAAAGCTTAGCAAATATTAGGATTATTGATGCTGATAAAATATTTAAATGACCAGAGGAATGCCATATAACCATTTTTTCAGGAATTCTGAATCTGTTTTTGGGTTGTACCATCACATTATAAGTAATATAAACAGACAGAGGGTCCTGTGTAATAGGCGCAGCTTGTTTGAGACCTAAGGCCAATTCTCACTTGCATGCCAATTCATTTTGGAATGGTACCTACACATCCTCTTCTATTGTACCATATGGCTAAGCATACACTCAAAATGTCCAAGTGCATGAAGATCTGTTTTCGAAGATTTCTCTAGATAGGCCAATCATAATTCATTGGATTAATCTGCTTCATAAGAAAAAGTTATTCAGCTCAACAATTAATTTGTGCAACCCACCTAATTAAGAAGGAAAATCAAGAATTGTTCATAATGTATTTAAATGTCAAATTTAAAAATAATTCTAGTAAATATTTGTTTTTCCCAAAATTGACGTAGTTCTTTAGATATTTATTTAAGTCTTTCAAATAAATAAATAACTTTTTTAATCAGTAAGCTAGATGTATAGGGTATTATAGTGGTTATATGATTAATTTTAAATGCAGCATATTTATACACTTTCCTCATCAGTTGTTTTGTTTTTTGCACTTGAATCCGTATTGAAAAATGATAGGAATACTTGAAATTATCCCTCATGGCTCCTAACACACACATAGACATTCAAATAAATGAGAAATTTTTTTTTTCTAGTTTTAATTACTTTCTTCTTTGCTTTAATTTGGGTCACAATTTTTTTTTTTTTTTGCTTTTACATAGCTACTCCCAATCCACTAGACGCTCAGGATGATATATTGTGGCTAACTTTAAATTAAAGTCTTAGTTTTCCCAAATTTATATACATGCTGGTTTGAATAACAATTTCTAACATTGCTGGGATATTTTTCACTACAAAAATCGATTGGGACGGAGGTGTGGTTTACAGAGAGACTAAGTTGAACAATAGTCAATATCTCCATTATTATGAGTGTTATGAAACAGTAAATATGCAAAAGTGTTTCCTAACATTAATGCAGTCTAATATTTTTATAAATGATGAACAATAAAGATGACATTTAAAAATTTACAAGATTGGTTGAGTATCGCCCCTGACCTCAAATAATAATGATAATTGGGATATTGACAACCAAGCAAGATTCGCTACAGTTCTATGCTAAGCTGAAGAAGGCAGTTCAAAAATAGCTTATTATATAATTGTTCAAGTAATCTTAATTATTGGTTCCTCCTTAAATATTTTTATCAAAAATATACTTTATCATATTAAAGCTGGAACTTAAATGAAATTTATAAAATAAATAAAAGTGACATCCATATTTTGTGAACCCCACTCCTAATGGTTTGATTTTTTGATGACAAATGGAAAAAAAAAAGAAGAATGATACGCAGAAACTCAGTAAGCTAAGTAGATTTCTCTTATTTTATTAATCTGGATATAAATGAGAATAAGCTACTAAAAGCCCAAAAGATTAACGAAGATGGAGGTTAAATTGGCAATAGACTAATCAGGAGGAAGGAGGTGGTCAGCTATTCTATTATGCCCCTTAAATTTTAAATTTAAAAATTTTATAGAACATACATGAAGGAGAATTAAACTTTTCCTATACAATGTTTTATAAGAGTACAAAGGATGAAGACATTGACGATTATTCAATTTTGTCTTACTATAAACTCTCACTCTCTCTCTCTCTCACCAAACTAGCCCAAATATTGAATTTAATTTTTATTTTTTAAAAGTGGGGAGCCCGATTAATGATTAATTACATTCTTATTACGATTAAAAAACTTGTTACAAATAAAAAAATCATGTTAAAGATCCCTCCCCCAAGCCTATGGAATACCAAACGGAACTCCATGAGTAAGCCAGCTGTCCTATAAAATGACTAATGTCACATTGATAATAACTGTATATAATAGGGAGTATAGATGGACATTGCATACATAAACATGAATAAAACAAAACTCTCCATAAAATAAATTATATAGAGTTTTTATAGGATTATTGATAGAAAATATATTTATTTTTCTTAATTTTAAATAGGTCAATTTAATTGGATAAATACCTGTGGGCACTGGCATATTTGATTGTGATTTAACCCATTCTCTAAGTTTCTTGATGTCATCCTTCTTGAGCTCTGGATTCTTTTTGTACTCCTCTTCGGCTGTGATGGGAGTCAGGCTCATTTCTGCTACTGCCTTGCTCACTGGAAAAAAAAATGAAAAATAAGTAATAAAAAAATCAATAATAAAAGCTAAAAAAAAATAAAGCCTTTCGATCACCAATTATGAGATAAGCTGTCTCAGCCAATTATCGCCTCGATTAGTGCCACAAGAACTAAGATTTTTCCAGAATAAAAATTGCAACACATATCTATCCTCACTTACAATAGAATACAAATCTCTTGGTACTGCAACCTTAAAAATCCTCAAATACCACTCACTGACCTCTCCTCTCCACTGCAATGATGGCTCGTGACATTGTCTAATACCTTTGCTCGCCTTCTCCAGCATACCTTCACCACTTACCCAGATCCTAAAACCATTACAAGTCTACTGAGATAGAAAAATTCCTTGACTCTCCCCCTCCCTATGTTCCCATATACCCGCTTGCTGAAAATTCTCCAGAGTATGACCATTTTACAGCTCAAATCCTTAACCATCTATCTAAAAGGGTTTGAACTTTTCTGATCTAAAGGGTTTTAACTCTCCAAACCATGCACTTTTCTTAAATATTGTATTTGTTGTGACATTAATCCCACATTAATTTTATACAATAAATGCAAGGGAATTGAATAAAAAAAATCTTACTACCTCAGCCGGGACACGAACGGGAGATCCGGCCTGGCCTTGCCGGGCTGACAAGCAGGAGATCCGGGTTCGTGTCCCAGCTGAGGTAGTAAGATTTTTTTATTCTATTCCCTTGCATTTATTGCATAGACTTTTCTCTCCTGTGAAAGTGTACCACTATAATCCTTTTCCAAAATTCTAGAAAATCCTTAATTAATCCCTCTCCCTATTGCTTCCTCTCTTTTCAAAGATTTCTGAAAATATTCTTAATCCCCATCCTGGACATCCTCCAAATACTCCCCCAAACACTGGTTTGGTTTTCGATTCAAACACTTCTCGGTACAAGTGTTTCGTATTGTAGATCGCATATCTTCCTCTCTCAGGAACAAGCAGTAATATATTGGTCTCCTCCTAGGTATGCCGCAGGTATTCGTCAATGTCTTGCATCTTGGACTATTGTTCAAATTAAATCCACCCCCCATGTATCCTTTACTTTATACTTCGTTCCTACTTAACCGATCGATTCTTCGGGGTTCGGGAAGGATTGCTTTTCTCGGAATATAACCAAGTGGAAGCTGGGTTCCACAGGGCAGTGGGCTTGGGCCATATTTTACATCTCGTTCACTGTCGATATCCTCTTTCATCCCTATATTCTCCTTTCAACCTCTGCAGGTGCAAAACAATTCTTTCTTTCGATTCCGATGTCCTTACTGTCAGGGAAAATCTTTAATATCATCTCAAGGACATCAGCGATTGTGCCAGCTCCATTAAACTATACGAAGGAAAATGTTGTCATGTCACATTTATACCTACAAAGAAACAAACAGGTAAAAATTTCTTCAATGACATCCCTATCCCCACTTCTAATTGGGCTAAATATCTGGGCTTTCATCTCCAATCTCGACTAATATAGAACCCATACACAAAACCAGAACTGTTACAGAAACAAAATAAGAAATACGGGCAACTTTGCAGGCTAGTAATGAGGAAGTCTGAATTATCTCTGACCAACAAACTCACTATTGACGAACCGCTGGTATGTATTTCTAAATAAGGGATTGAACTGTGGGGGCTGCTAAACCATACAGTAACCAAAGAATCCAGACCTTCCAATTCAAAATTAGGATTTTGCAGGGTTATGCGGAAAACATGTGGCGTCCTATTGTGTTACAAAATTAACTCTGAACAATGACTTAGAAATTCCATTCGTTAAAGACCTTATCTCTCTATTTTTCACTAAAATCTCCTCTAATATGAAATTATACTCTAACAATTCTTCAGCCGAAAACCTAACGCAATAGCAGACCCAACCTTAAGTTTGTCCGGAGGGTGTGGTTGGCCTGGCACCACCAAGCACACCCTCAATCCTGGACCAGATATATAGCCACCTAGATGTGGGCTTCCTATGGCAGAGCTGGTCAGCTGTGACCGAGGGAATAGCAGGACCTGTCCCGGGCTGAGGGTAGGGGTCCTGTGCTTGGTGGCATGGACCCTTGACTTCCTTATCTTCCTAGATCACCGAGTAAAGTAGACCCTATTCATTAATGTCAAAGAAAGTTAACATAAGTGAAACTTACAATCACAAAATAACTTTTTAAATTATATAAAGTAATTAAATAGGTATTGCACTCATCCAATATTTATGTAATATGTGTGCGTGTACACACACGTGTGGGAGTGTTATATAGATTATAGTAATAAATATAAGAGATATGATAATAAAAGATATTGAGCGCCTTAAAACTACAAACAATCAAACCGAAAAATTAACTAGAATTACCCATCCTTACAGCCAGACCTCGTTGCCAAAAAAGGAAATGACTGCTTGACCTATTTCTTGCCAGCTCCACATTAATTATTATAATATTTTTAAAAATGTAAACGCTTTATATTTATGTGTGTGTGTGTGTGTGTATTGTTGTTGTTGTTGTTTTTTATATATTAAAATATGGAGGGAAAAAGTTACAACAGTCTGCTAAACACTTTTAATTGAACAGTCATAGCAAGTAACTGTATTAATTCATTAATTATTTTTATTTCAGATTATTTTATTTATGTAACCAAAGTAATATCCTTTTATAAAACAAGAAGAAATACACTGACGTCGTATCTTCTTCATGTATATGACTAATCGATAATTATAGAAATAAATTATACCAACTTTTTAACGAATTCCGAAGGAATGTAATTGCATTCCTCAATAGCTATTGAGATTGTTCTCATGAAAGATTTAAAATATTTTCCTCTATCTTACTATTCTACGATCCTACTAGACACCGAAAATGATAGTCACTAAATTTTAACAAGTTGTAGTGCAAGGGAACAGAATAAAAAATCTATCTGTCCCAGCCAGGACTCGAACCTGGATCTCCTGCTTTCCGGTTCGGTGCGTTACCATTTACGCTACCAGGACAAGCCAGATAAGTTATTAAATTCCGCACACTAGTGTTAGGATGGTGGCTGGGACAGTTAGATTTTTTATTCTGTTCCCTTGCACTAAAAATTGTTAAAATTTACGTGGGATTAAATACCACAAGAAAATTAATATTTATAAGATAGTCACTAAAGTTTATATTTATTTATGAGTAAGCTGTCGACCAGGTTATCAAATAGAGTTTGAAGATTATTGAGGTTATTTCGAGAATATATTTTCTTGTCTTCAGGGCTAAAAATACAAATACAAACAATTAAAAAAAATATGTATAGATATTAGATTACATCAATAATAGATTATTGATTTTCTAATTACTAATCATATCAAAATCGTAAAAAAAATAACAACAATTGTATGTGTGTATTTTTAGCCCTGAAGATATATAGATTATATAATCTCGAAATATCGACCTAGACTTTAGTAATTGTACAAATTTATTTGACCAAACATCCATAATAACATTCAAAATCTAAATATATATA
>KZ808134.1:110562-123038 GCA_000696205.2 Oncopeltus fasciatus | reverse complement strand
TATATATATATATATATATATATTATAAGAGAGAGATTGAGAGTGAAGCATGAATGCTCAAAGTTGGCTAAGCTGTATATTTTGAATGCTTAATGATGTCAATCGGCAGGGATATTGGTCCATGGAAAACCTCACTTTGACACCTTTTATTTTTTATAAAATCGAACAAAATGATAATTATTTTTATTTAGATTTTAGTTGAGATGGACTAATGTTTTGATGAATGGAATGTTTTTGTGAGAGTTGAGAGCTGAAAAAAAAGATATTCCCAGCTCAAGCCCTTGCACAGACGAATTAATGACAGTAGGCCTACTTCACGCGTTTATTTATTCATGTGGTTTTCTCAGCCATCCTTCGGTAAATCAGAATGTGTGAAGCATAAATCAGGCCTCTATTGTTGCATTTGTCATTTCCTTTGGCTTTTCTGGGAGCCTCATAGAAAATACAAAAATTTAAACACATATTAATTACTTGAAGAAAGAAATATTAACATTAAATTATGGTTCCCTTATTAATAATTAATTATTAATTAAACGAAATAATTATGTAGATTAAGGGATTTCGGAGTTTATTTTTCTCAATTCGGTGATTTTACTAGATTTAGGAAATTATTTATGATAGTTTTTTTTTTTGTTTTTTTTGTATAGATATAATATTATTTTGGATTTCCTGAGAAGGAAATTGAAAAAAAAACATTAGAAAAAAATGTGTTTTCTCTTAAGAAGAGTGTGGTTTGCAAGCCTCACATTCTAACCACTTTAAAATTCTCTTCCACCGTTGAAAAAAATCAGTCAGACAGAAGTGAGAAATCTAAGATCATTTGAAAGGAATCTGAAATCTTAAGACCTAAGGAGAAGGACAGAGATCTTGAGTGGGTGGGAAAAAGAGATTTTCAACAGAAAGGAATAAAATATTTGTAGTTGTTCATTAAGGAGCTGATCCGTAGTATTTATATCAAAACGTACTCATTTGTAAGATATTTTATGAGATGGTTTTTTTGTATAGACACAGGTAAGGGACGCCAAATCAAGAATACCCACTGAAAATATTCAATTCCATATTTTTCGCAATTTTATTTCCATAGAATATTTAATTTATTAATATTTGCACAGCAGAATCATTTGAGCAGAAATCGAAATATCAAATGACTGTAAAAATTTGACAAATGTTTTTCTATTTAAAAAAAATCATATATCGTAATGTAAAAAAAATATAATCCGCTTTTTTTATCTGTTCTCTGTATGTATCAGCAGCTTTCACTAATATTTTTGAATATTCTTCTCAAATTTCAATTCATACCTATGTGTGAAGATTCGACACTTTAGTAAAGTTGTTGACCGGGAAGAAACTGGAGTTTGGTCAATGTGTTGATGAAAAAGTTCAATTTTTAAAATGTGAGTCTTACTTGCCGTAACATTGGCAATTATAAAAAAATTGAGATTTTACAAAACTGTGTTGTTCTTGGCCGAATTTCTTTATCAAACTCCCTCTCGAAGGGTGGTCATTCTAAGGGTAGTGAATTACAACTATAAAAAAGTTTACAATAAGTTTACTTATAATCCAAATGTAAATCCTACCAACAACTTAGATAGAATAATTCACTTAATAAAAAAAGCTTAAGGGTAGCCGATTTAACAAATCTTACAATAATATACGAAATTTGTTTAATTTGTGAGTCTTGGTCATTCAGAACAGTACTTGTCAGGTTTAATTGGTCACCTTTATGAGTGTCGACTCAAGCATAATCTGCAACTACAATGCACAGGCGCGTGGCCAAAGACTTTCAATCCATTCCTACAAAACATCACGATCGTGGATTCAATCTTCCCTTAGAAAATCCTTGAGCTTCCTCCTGCCTAGATCCGACACCTGACCTTGGCCATGTCGAACTAATCACATCTAAATAGTTGTTGAATTGCTAAGTCGATGACCTTAGAGAGATTTTATCGTGCCTCAGTCTTCACATATTAGAAGAATAAAATACAACTATCAAAAATCAAGACTATTTCTAAATGTTTCTTACATTGCTAATGTTTTGGCTCGAAAACAAAATAAAACCGGACCCAATTGTATTTTATACATCGATAGTAATATGTACCAGATTTTTCTTAAACGTTATCAGCTTATGGGCAACTTAAATAGAAATGAAAAACTATTTAATGTTTAGTGAGCGAAAACTACTCAAATAACTGCATTTAGCTATATCTATGTACAAAATTATCATGGAAAATAACCTCTCGTTTTTGAAAAGCACTAATTCTAAATTCAAGGCTTTTCAATATAACGGTTTCGTCAATACTTAAAAGAGCTTAGTAATTAAAATATTCCAAAAAAAATCTTAAGTAAATTATAATGTTACGTGCAATATTTACAGTATTTAGTAAAAATACTTCCAAGAAATCAAGTTATTTACATTGACATCAAGATACCAATTTGAATGGTTTTTGCATAAGAACAGAAACATGTAAAATTATTTTTTTTAAAGTGTTCTAAAATTTATCGAAAAATAATTTAATTAAACATACTTAAAATAAAAATCGTCTTTTTGCGCCAATTGAAAGTTGAAATCTGCCGAGGGGTTGAGGTGGGTAAACAATAAATCGAAATATTCTCGTTATTATAAATGTTTATGTTCCTTATAATTTATTATTGAAGAATTTATTTAAGAATGTTACTAGTAGGGTTCAATCAATCCTCTTCTCTTAAGATAGAAAATCCAATTTCGTTATTTGGAGTCAACTGGCGGTCTTATTCATTGTAGGCTGAAGTCGAATGACGGTTATAGGAGTTTATAGTCATACAAAGACCAAACTGAATAATCTTCAAAAAGTTTGTGATTATTTGCGTTAAGAAAAAATCTATGAAAAAGCAGGAGATCCAGGTTCGATTCCTGGCTGGGACAGTTAGATTTTTTATTCTATTCCCTCTCATTAATTGTTTGAAAAAATCTATGATACATGATAGGTGTAAAATGTGTTGTTCAACATTAATTTTCTACGATTTCCCAAAAGTATTATTTTTAAGAATGTAACTAGGACGGTTGGAGGCGTCTCGTATCTCTCTGATATGAGCGAAATTTCCTTTTGCCTTCATTATCCTTTAAGACTTGAATTAAAGTCATTTGATCTAATTCATGTCCAATATTAATAAAAAATGGAAAATCAGCGTTGCTACTCCTGCATGGTCAACATTTTTATTTTAAATCATAGGGATATTGGTCCATGGAAAACCTCACTTTGACACCTTTTATTTTTTATAAAATCGAACAAAATGATAATTATTTTTATTTAGATTTTAGTTGAGATGGACTAATGTTTTGATGAATGGAATGTTTTTGTGAGAGTTGAGAGCTGAAAAAAAAGATATTCCCAGCTCAAGCCCTTGCACAGACGAATTAATGACAATAGGCCTACTTCACGCGTTTATTTATTCATGTGGTTTTCTCAGCCATCCTTCGGTAAATCAGAATGTGTGAAGCATAAATCAGGCCTCTATTGTTGCATTTGTCATTTCCTTTGGCTTTTCTGGGAGCCTCATAGAAAATACAAAAATTTAAACACATATTAATTACTTGAAGAAAGAAATATTAACATTAAATTATGGTTCCCTTATTAATAATTAATTATTAATTAAACGAAATAATTATGTAGATTAAGGGATTTCGGAGTTTATTTTTCTCAATTCGGTGATTTTACTAGATTTAGGAAATTATTTATGATAGTTTTTTTTTTTGTTTTTTTTGTATAGATATAATATTATTTTTGATTTCCTGAGAAGGAAATTGAAAAAAAAACATTAGAAAAAAATGTGTTTTCTCTTAAGAAGAGTGTGGTTTGCAAGCCTCACATTCTAACCACTTTAAAATTCTCTTCCACCGTTGAAAAAAATCAGTCAGACAGAAGTGAGAAATCTAAGCTCATTTAAAAGGAATCTGAAATTTTAAGACCTAAGAAGGACAGAGATCTAGAGTGGGTGGGAAAAATAGATTTTCAACAGAAAGGAATAAAATATTTATAGTCGTTCATTAAGGAGCTGATCCGTAGTATTTATATCAAAACGCATTAATAAGATATTTTATGAGATGGTTTTTTTNCTCCTGATAATCGAAATGTTTGTGGCATTTCAATTCGCCATCTCCATTCAAAAGAAGAAAAGGCTGTAGGAGCTTGTAATCAACAATGTAAGGTTCAAACTGCCAAGGCCAATCCCTAGCATTAGCTTCATTATTAAAAAAATTTTCTCAAGGAAATCAAGTTGTTTATTTGTTTGTATTGTTGTACACATTGTTGCTATGGCATCATTTGTTCCATTTTCCAAAGACGCGAAAGAGTTTACAAATGCTCCTTTTTTTTTTTCGAGATATTTTCTTGCTAATTATAAAAGTAAAAAAAACAAAAAAAACAGCATTTTCAATTAAGATATAATTTGAAGGATTTTTAAACACAATTTCTGTACTTTTATTTTTTAAATATAATTTTTATAATATTTGTTCAATTGTCCAGAACAATTAATTTTACGCAATAATGGAGTAAAAAAAAACCACCAGTAAAACTCTTCCTTTTGTTTAAGGGACTTTCAAAACTACGAAAGTCACTAATCTCAACAAGTATGTTTTTAGTTTCATTTTTTTAAAGTAAAAATTACGCCCGCTGTGTGTCCCCACACTTATGAGCCTAAAATCGAATTTAGTTATTCACTTTGCATTTAACTTTGAACTTAGTTATTCACTTTGCAATTAACTGCCTTCATGCCCAATTTCATCCTAAATGTTTACCATCCTAGACTTATCATCACGGACTCAGTGTTAAATAAAAAAAATTGGCGACTTCTGTGATCAGCTTATATTGCTCTCCAACCCATCCAATACATTTGATTTGCAGGTTTGTCTAAATCATCCATACATCATATTTTAATAGAAAGTTTTGCGGTATATTTCTGCACAAGACGTCTGTCTGCGCCACTTGGAAAAGTAAAAGAGTGGTTGGTCGTGGATTCGGTTTTGGAATTTGATGAAATAAAAACCAATTTGTAGACCATAAAAGTTATTATTGTTGCCAACGTTTAAGCCTAAATTTCAGGCCTCCTTCAGGAAAAGGAGTGAGTGAGAGTCTCCTGCTCAAGAATGACTAAATCATGATAAAACTAAATAATTTAATGAGTTTGTCCTTAAGACTTCACAGAACACTAACAATGAAAATTAAATAAATTTTCTATTTATTATGCCCTATAATATTTACGTAATTTACCTAATGAATTAGTTATTAATAATAACACAATAATAACGTAAATATCGAAGACTATTTTATATGGTCTTCTCCTCTCCCTCTCACTATTCGTATTTCCGTTGAAGTGAGAACGATTAAGTCAATCAATGGTTTGTAGTGGGCAGTAGAATATATATTATTTAATATGCGATTTTCGTAAAATAAAAATGTTAGAAAATTACATTTTGCACCTATATTATTCTATGTATATTCTCGTATTTCTAACAATAACAAAGATAAAACCATTTTAAATTGTGGTCTTCCTCTACCTCGAAGGCGTTAACAAACCAACCAATCAACCAAGCGGTTTGCAAAAACAAGCTTAAATACCGAGGTTTCTTTGTTTTAAAACTTGCATTTGTGTTTGTGTATATATATATCAATCATGATGATAATTGTGGTAATGTAATCCCACATTTCATTATTTATTTGAATCGTATAGGGAGCTAGAAANACTTGAATTAAAGTCATTTGATCTAATTCATGTCCAATATTAATAAAGAATGGAAAATCAGCGTAGCTACTCCTGCATGGTCAACATTTTTATTTTAAATCATATTTACATCTTGAATATAGGAAGAATGACTTATATGCAGCCGGCCCTAAAGAATTAGAATTAGTTTGAATTTTTTTATTTTTTTTATTTAGGTTTTAGCATCCCAATCCCTTAATTTAAACCACTTAGGATCATGGAGGGAGGGGCTATCTATAGGTTGTCATCCCATTCTAAACATCCATGGCACAGTCTAAGATTGTACTTATAAATAAAAGATTGCCAGTGCAATCCAGGGGATTTGAGGCCCGAACGGATCCCATGAGCTACCCTGGCGACCCTAATTTGAGATAGTTGTCCACTTCTACAGGAATATTTTTTTTTTTTTTTGTGTGTGTATCTCTGAATGTGCCTGGCACCCGCTAAACGTCGGAAGATAAATCGTATAGGTAATAAGACGCTTATTGCACAACAGAAATAATTGCCTGAAGGGTAATGTCAACAAGTGGACGTTTGGCCTCAGTCCTCCAATATCCATATTTGAGTTTCCTATATGGCCATTAATGACTCCTGCGTCTTTAACAACTCAAGATTAGAACACAAGTTTCTCCTGATAATCGAAATGTTTGTGGCATTTCAATTCGCCATCTCCATTCAAAAGAAGAAAAGGCTGTAGGAGCTTGTAATCAACAATGTAAGGTTCAAACTGCCAAGGCCAATCCCTAGCATTAGCTCCATTATTAAAAAAATTTTCTCAAGGAAATCAAGTTGTTTATTTGTTTGTATTGTTGTACACATTGTTGCTATGGCATCATTTCTTTCATTTTCCTAAGACGCGAAAGACTTTACAAATGCTCCTTTTTTTTTTAAAGAAATTTTCGTGCTAATTGTAAAAGTAAAAAAAAAAAAAACTGAGCATCTAATGGTTCTAATTAAATGGTGGTCTTCCTCTACCTCAAAGGCGTTAACGAACCAACCAATCAACCAAGCAGTTTGCAAAAACAAGCTTAAATACAGAATTTGGTTTCTTTGTTTTAAAACTTGCACTTGTGTTTGTGTATATATATATCAATCATGATGATAATTGTGGTAATGTAATCCCACATTTCATTATTTATTTGAATCGTATAGGGAGCTAGAAAAAAAAACTCTCTACCCCAGCCTGGGAGGTAGAGAGTTTTTTTTCTAGCTCCCTGTACGATTCAAATATGTATATAGATAGTTTTGAATAGTTGGTTATGTAACTTCTACCAAATTGAATAGTTAAAGAATGAGGAACTTTTTAGAAAGTCGCAAACGTGAAGAGTACGGGTAATATGTTAGTGTTGTTATGTTAGTGTTCTGTATGGGTTGAGAGGCAATGGAAAGAGATACGGGGATCTCCGTACCGGCCGGAACACAATGGCGGGGGTGAAAGTAGAAGATGGGATGTGGGGCTTGACTTTCTGCAGGGCAAGTAGGGGCAATCTCGTTAAGTAGAGTTATAGATGCGAAATTACATCACGAGTCTGCTGAAGGCCTTTCCACCTGCTGGAGACTGTCGCTGGTTGGCGCGTGGCGGAAACTCTTCTAGAAGGACGAGTAGAGCTG
Organism: Oncopeltus fasciatus; assembly: GCA_000696205.2. Lineage (NCBI taxonomy): Eukaryota > Metazoa > Arthropoda > Insecta > Hemiptera > Lygaeidae > Oncopeltus > Oncopeltus fasciatus. The sequence goes on along the minus strand of KZ808134.1, from coordinate 115,691 downwards.
TCGTTGAGTGATTATACTGCGATTGTAGCAGCCTGGCTTTTCAGGTGCTTCGACTAGCAGGTGTAAAGGGGTTCCTTTATTTTTACCACTCTCAACGAATCCGGCTGCTTGAGGTAATAAATTCGCAGTCTCCACAGTCAAACGCTTTACTGTACAAAGCAAAGGTGCTTCTTGTTCTCATCAAGAATGTTCTAAGCTGGTCGAGGCTTTCCCCAGCCAACCTCTAGCCATGTTCCAGAAGCTAAGTCTGGAGATCTTCAATAAGTTAGCCACTTAAGCGTGACCCCCAAAGTACCCCTTAGTTAGCTTTGAACAGACCATCATTTGTAGAGGTTGTAATATTATTTTACCCACATGAAGAGAAGAGTTTTCAGAAGAAACTTAGGTTCCTGTATAGAAACGGGAGTACACATGACTTCTGAAGTTAACATAAATAATTATTGTAGACAAATGAACATACAATGTATATCATTTGTTCAGTTTACACGAATAAATTAATGGTGTAGACTTCTCTTAAGCTTTTAAACTCTTTTTTTAATGGGGAAACATGAAAAGGAGTCCTGTTTGACACATTTTTGGCTGGAAAACTACTGGAAAAAATATAATCAGACCCAAAAACATTAAATAATATTTTGTCACTTTACCAAATATCTCATTCTAAAAATGAAGAGGAAATTAGCTTGAATAATCGTACTGAAACATATGTTTGTTTCAGCCTTTTTGTAGGAAAAGGTCTACGAAAATTTTAGAACAAAGATATTGGCAGAATCACAACCCAAAGAAACATTTTATACCCCAGTAAAATATGTCTCCTCAGTTAATAGATTTTGATTTCATTGCTCAAGAAAATTTGTTGAGTAATATTATATTTAAATTACTGAGAACAGTTATAAAGATAATATAATTCGATTTGTCATCAATTTTTTACGTTCTCTTGTCCTCAAAAGTTATTAAAATTTTCCTCTTATTTTTTTAATTTTTTTTTTTTTGGTAAGATTTATCAAATGTCATTCTGCATATTTGGAGCCAAACCATTTTTGTAAAAACTAATTAATTTACGGCAAGATAAAAATTTTAGTACTCAGTGATTTATGGCTTTTGAGTTATGAAGACTTTAAGGCAAATAATCTCATAGAAAAGGGAAACTAAAATTAATAAAACAATACGAATTTACAAATATAGTGTTTACAAAAATACTACTTGATTATTTACTTCAATAAAGTAAAGATTTTATTAATTTGTCTGTTTTTTTGTGAAAATGAAGTTCCTCTAAGCCTGACTGAAAACCACATTAGATTTTTACAAAAATTATGGAAATCACACAGAATTTGTTTTTGATTTTAAAATTATTTTTGTAATTGGAAACTGCTCTAGATTGTTGCACTAGAATAGTCACATTACACATCAAAGCGATTATATAATGAATGAAAACCACATTATAATTATTAATAGTTGAGTTAAAGTACTCTCAAATCTGATATTTCGTTAATAAAAAAATAAAAAAGCAAAAGCAATAGCAACCAATAACAATTTTTTTTTCAGATTTCCTTAGTGTATGGAGCTTTATGAGCCAAAGTTCTAGGTTCAATAATCACGGTGCAAGCTCCGTTTTTAATGACTAATGATGTGTTACCATTATTTATTGAATGGACAAATTAAGGAAACCCGATGGGAGTCTTGACCACAATTATACCTTCTTTAGGGTTCCGGGCGTCGCGAATAGACACATCCTCAATATGTCTTTCTACCTTGAGCTTCTCTAGCTTTTTGAGGGACAAATGACCTATTCATAAATTATTTTTAGGGAGATATAAAAAAAAAATGTATTCGTAATATTTAGGCTTTTCTTATTTCGCATTCGCTATTCTTTATTCGGATTGCGTTGCTTGTACGTCAAAGTATTCATGAATAATCATTTCTTGGCTGGAAACTCAATAAGGACTAATTAAAGTAATATCAAGGCCGTGTACTCACTCTGTTGCATGAAACCTCTACCATTGTATTTTCTTATCTCGTTTCTTGGCTTAAAATATTCCCAGATGGCAGTCGTTTTAAACATCCTTGTGGTATTAATCTTGTTTGATTAAGATTCACACCAACACAACTTTCATTACCCAATTTTTTGATAAAATATCATTATAATTAACAAGTCTCTCGCATATGTATATATATATTATATATATGTGTGTGTGTGTGTGTGTGTGTGTGTGTGTGTGTGTGTGTGTGTGTATCATTATACAGGTCAAATTTACTGGATATTAGTACAAGCAGAGATGTCTTGGACCACTTTCTGCAGACAGACAAAAATGAAACAATCCCTCCTTTGAATATGAAATCCAGGAGCAGCATTAAAATTATCAATAATTCAGGCTGATTGGTATTGGAACTCACTTGGTGTATCAAACATCTAATTAATATTTTTAAGGTTCCAATTTACCAAATGACCAAAGAATTGGACAGATAAAAATAATAGAGGATGGTACAACCAAGGAACATGAGAGGTACTCGGGAGCACGATAAACTACAAAAGACTACCTCCACTAGAGTCCACTCTACCTCAATAAAGCTCCTCAATCATGCGAGTATGTGTACTGGCCAAGATGCTTTTGGAACTTGAGGAACCTGGCCTTGGCTAATTCATCACTCTTGACAGGCAAGGCATCTGGGAAGAATGGATCACTCGGCATCTCCAATAAGAATCTTCTTGAACGCAACCATGAGCAGATGAAGCACTCGACTTCCCTGGCAGGATGGTTCAAGAATTTNGATAACCTTGCAAAGAGGCAACTTAGATGGTTTGGACATCTCTGCCGGATGAATGAGGACCGGGACGCCAGGAAATGCTTTGAAGTCAGGCCAATGAAAATGTTTTTATTTAACAGAATGTAATAAATAAATAAAAGTTTCATATATAAAAAAACTTCAATAATATAACAAATTTTTACTATGAACCTTTTCCCAACGGAAATAATTTAAATCGATCTTTTGTTGATAACTAATCTCCAGTTTTAACAATTATTTTATGATGTTGGATCGATACAGTATGAAGAAACTTATGAAATTAGCTCCATATCAAAATCAGGTCAGAAGTGAAAAATGATGTTGATGAAAAGTTATTCGTATCATTTAATGTTCTTGAAAGTGTTGAATTAAATATTGATTAATGTATATTGCTAGGCCATTTTTAAACCATTTGAAAATCAACAGATTTTATTATTATTTTTTATTTATTACCCCAAACAAATGTTAGCAACATGAAATTTTCTTGATTTATACTAATATTATGTTTCTGGTATATTGTACGCGACATTGTGCAATGCCTAATGAAAATCGTGGTTATAGAACAGAGAAGCATCTACGATAGAGAAATCTATATCAAGGTAAGGTAAAGATTTCTTGGTCTAAAAGTGAGCAAGTTAAGTCATTCAGAGTAATCTACAGACGGATAAATGACTACGTGTAAGTCTAAGATAGATCTCTGTTAGGTGAAAGAAGACTTCTCAAAAAAGGCATAGACAAGACTAAGAATTCTATAGAGAGGAAAGAAATGTAAATGATCCTGTTCCAGATCTCTTCCTACCTTTCTTTTCATTCGTCAGCCGAAGAATAATGAAACTCCCGGAGCCTTGAACTTTCAGCCAAGCTTTTCAAACAAGGAGGACCGATTCTGGTTAACCCCTTCAGGATTTAAGATTGATTAGCTAAAACTGACAATAAAGCATATTATGTATATTATGTTATTATGTTATTGTCCCCAATAGTCAGGGCGTAATAACCACGATGTTGTTCGCCCTATAAACTGATCCAAATCCTAATCCTATTATTGTGTATATTCTATGCACAAAAAAAGGATCAATCGAAGTGGCGTATTTTTCCGGGTATTAAATTTTCGTCTACTGTATACAATATGTTATCTGTTTTATTATGTGAAATACTCATGTCCCAAGCAGAGTATTTAATATTATCAGTAATAATTTAATCTTATCAGTACTGGTTCCGGAAGGGTAAATCTGCAATGGCTCTAATATTTAACATCTGTCATATACTAGTTAATAGCAGATAATTCATTATCTTAACACATGTGTATATTGACCTCAAGAGTTCGTACGATAGTGTGCCCCATGACAAGTTCCATTGTTGGGTTAAATATTTTGAGCTTTAGAGAACTTTGGTGTCCAGAATAATATTGTCAGGATATCCAAAGTCACTGTGGACATGATAGGGATTATTATGTAATATACAAGCAGTTTGATATATTTCCTTCAGGACACAAGCAGAAAGGGAGATACACACACCTGTCCTCTGTCAATTTAAGAGTAAGGTATTAGAGATCGGACCACATCCGTTCGATATATATATATCGTATTGTATAATACAATATCATATTATATATTATCTATATGGGATTGATATTATGGTCCCAATGGGGGAAATCTCCTAAAAGAGTTTACATTATTCACATATCAATTATATTTTTTTCAAATGACATTTAATAATGAAAATTGTTTGAATGAGAGTCATGTTAAGTTGCTATATACATATTTTAAATAATGAGAATAATAGGTTTCCACAATCAATTGCTGTATTTTTTCCTTTTCGTAGTTCGTGTGGTTTTAATTGGACAAGATCCAGCATTCAACCAGTCATTGGTATTGGCCAGCTTCCTGAGCGCCTGGAAATCGTACCTGTCGTAGCAGCACGACAGAGGTAGCGACTTCGAGAAGAAGAAGAAACTTTCTTCGGCGTTTCCTGATGGCGGTAGTCAGTGGGACACGAGAGGCCCCTGGGGGATAGGCGGGGGCTCGTGGGTGAGGGTTCGGTGCAGCGAGGTAGGGAGAGTGGGGTTGTTGCGTCACAAACTGCTTCCAGGCCGTCAGAGAGACCCTGGCAGAATGTAGGGATACGCTATGTCTTCCTTATTTACAGCATGTGTATATTACGCAAAATTGTATTATTCTACTACAAAAAATACTTATTTTTGAATACTTTAAGAATTTTATGATGAAGAAAAAAATCATCATGTTAGATTTTTAACTATAACACTTCGTTGAAATTTATAATTCATTAATAGCTTCACCAAAATATACTTAATACGGTCATTTTTTTTTTTTTTTTTGGAATAAGCATGA
>KZ808134.1:86787-100170 GCA_000696205.2 Oncopeltus fasciatus | reverse complement strand
GGGGGGGGGGGGTGCAGATAGAAAACGAACCTCTTACGGCATACATTTATTTACTGTAAACAACACAGATAAAGAACAGCGTTGTCCCAACCCCAGTCTGCACAAGAAGCAGCATTTTCAAAGTATTCTACACATCATCATTTTTGTTTTTCTTAATTTCAAAGTACTCATATATGAGATAAAACACTTTAATTTGCATAGATGAAAATGATGTAAGTGCTAAGTTTATTTCAAATAAATTTGAATTCTAAAATAGTCAAATTTACAAACCTTAATGCTTTTGTGTTTGATGCAAAAATTCTTAAATTAAATATTTTGGGGCACTCATGAAATCCGTTCGGATCTCGCAATCCTGGCGCAGCGGGATCAAATCCCGCTCTGGGCAAGCTTTTATCGAAGATTTGTCCCAAGTCATGGATGTGTAGAATGGGATGGCAACCTGTAGATATCCTCTCCCTTCATGACTCTAAGTTGTTGAAAGGGAGACTAACTCTTGAAGAAAAAAGTAAAAAAAAAAAAAAAAAAAAGATGTTTCTCTCGACTACTTCAGTAGTGCCATCCCGTCCCTATTATTAATAATTTCAGATAAATGACAAGGATTTTTACAAAACCACCTTGATGCTATTCAGCAATGGTGCAGTAAATGGAGAATTAAAATAAATGAGTCCAAATGCGTAAAAGTAAATTTTTAACTAAGAAAAGATTCTCCTAATAATGTTACATACAATAACATACCTATACCTCTCTCTGATTCAGTCCGTTACCTAGGGTTCCACCTTGACTCACGACTCAACTGGAATGAACATACTAAAATCAAACGACAAGAACTCAACAGACGCCACGGACTCTTATACAGCCTTATAAATAGGCGCTCACAGCTCACATTAGAAAATAAACTGACCATCTACAAGACCATAATACGACCAATCTGGACCTACGGTGCAGAACTGTGGGGTGCCGCTAAGCCTTCCAATATCCAACGAATACAATCCTTTCAGTCCAAANTATATATATATATATAAACTTCTAGAGGCAATCATTCTTGGTGTCTAGTAAGTAGGATAGAAAAAAATATCGAAACAATTTTCAAAAAATCTGTCATTCGCTAAAATGAATAAAATATATTTCAATCATCAGTAGGAAATGGTAACTATATGCAGAAATACCTAACTGTTGAATAAAAAGGGTTTGGTAACAAACAATTCTTCAGGCAACATAACAAATAGTGATTACCAGAATAGATCATAGATCAAGTGCAATAACTTGCATGGAATTCGCACAATGCAATCATTTGTTATCCAATGGTAATGCATAATGGCCTATTAATTTCCATGTCCAAGCTTGGTAACAGACTTGTGGTCATCTATTGAATATTCATTCATTGATATCCATGAATGGACATTTACTTATGCTCACTAGTTGCACACTTTCTCCACTCTTGGTAATTTTACACAAAGTGTGTCGATGAATGAAGAATAAATATCCTGTACATCACATAAATCATACGTAAAATTGACAAAGTTTTTAAAGTTTTTAATTAATATAATTTTGAAAGAGGCTAGTCAATTTTAAATTAATAATTAAAAAATTAGAATTGAACCTTATGCCTCATTAGATTGTTTTATTATTCATCAACACTGAGGAATCCGCTTATTTTACTCAGTTAATACATCATCGAGTTTTTAATGCTTAATTAAAGAGTCACGATTATTTAAGTTTGAATAATAATGCAAAACTTACACATACATACAATCCTGATTGATGTACTCACTTTCCTTGATTCTGATTTTATACTAATATAAAACTAACTTTAAGCATATAATTAACATTAATTATTAGTGGTCTTTAACATTCTGTATCTAATATTTAAATATTAATAAATGCGAAGTAGTTACTATTATGTATATTGTACGGCACATGCAATAAATAAAATTCAGGATGTACGATTAGTTATATATACTAATAAATAAATTATATATTATTAATTATTTAGGAAAAATTAATGATGGGTTGAAGTGAAAGCTAATACTCAAATTTCCTTATAAAATCTAATTTCCTATATTTATATGTAGAATCAGCTACATTTGCGGAAAAAATATTTTTAATTATTTAATTAAACACGTTTAATCAACAGGTTTCAGAAAAAAAAAACTTGATATTGTAAATCTTCATTTGTCTTTAACCATGTAAAGATTCACAATACAATTCCTCATAATTCCCCAACATCAATATATTCCACATATAACAAGTCACAGTGAGCTCCATTGGCGTTTATAACCAGAAAGACAGGAACGCCCAAAAGAAAAAGAAAAAAAAAATTGTTTTAAAGGCAGTCCGTTCTTGTAATTATGACGTAGTTTATTATTTTGTTGCCCTCCTCCTCCATTGTGTAAAGGATGTAAGCTGTTTAGGTCTGTGAGTACCTCTTCGTCGTTGCCTTGTGATTGTATGCGAAATATGTCTTCTACGTGTCGTTAGTTCTATATTGTGTCTTGCCATGGTGTTCTAAATGCTTTTGGGCTTCTGTGTGTTGTGCAAGTACCTCTATCAGGCCGGCGGGTTTCCCATTCCATAGCCATAGCATAGTTTGTTGTCGAACGAGAAATATTACGGCTTTACAATTGTGTAAGTTATGTCCCCAAGTTCATCAGAGTATTGCACGTCGCATAAGTCCGTTAGATGAGGGGTATAGCCCCTCCCGTTTTTCTATAAGAGTCGTATTACATGGCCACTTCAGTGATATGTACATTGGGAATGCAAATTGTCAAAGATTACATAGTGCTGCAAAAAGTTAAGTAATGGTCTATTATGTATTAACTAAGGCCACAAAGGGATCCGACTTTTTCATCGTGGCACAAATGTTTATCGGTATCGCATTCTTGGCAGTCTGATTATCGAGAACCAACAGATTGAGCTTTAAAAACCAGCTACGCACTACAATACACATTCAATCACACTCAATTCAATTGATGATTACATTGAAAATCGAAGAATAAATTAAACACGTTATAATTAATTAATAAATGATTTTTTTTTTTAATTCTGTGTCCAAAGATTAAGAAAATAAAGTTAAAAATAGAATAAGAACTAGGAAAGCTAAAGCTGTCATCAAAAAATGATGAACAGTGTGGAATTGAATCAAGCTAAAGGAGGCCTCAAATAACTATTTAAGTTTAAATACCATACGCCCTTTTTGGATTATGGTTGTATTACCAAAACCCAATGTCAAGGAATCTAAGTAAAAGGGAAAGAAAAGTAATTGGACTTTCTTTGTCAAATTTAACTACTCATTGTAAAAAAAAAACAACTGAAGTGAAGTAAAAACAAGAAAATGTGGGAAGTCTCTCACTGAATGTTGTTATCGAGAAGAGATATGTCGTGCAAGAAATAATAAAATTTCTTAACGACTGTGAAGGAAAAAGATCCTTAAGACATGTAAGGAAAATGTATGTTGAACTGTCAATTACTTCAACGCTTACTTTAATAGTCGCTTAACAAGGATTTATGTAATGACAGGAATTACTTTGTAACATATAGAGGAATTACTTATATTAAGTGAATTCCTCTGTCTGTCGCCAGGATGTGATAGAATTTTTCAGTTTTCTGACTAGTTCTTCCTATGATATGCCACAATATTTGCTGCGTATAGGAAAAAAAAACGTTACTGTCCTATATAATATATTTAGTTTTTCTCATAGCGAAAGGCCAAATAGGTTATGTGCCAGCAGTGTTTGTAGTGCTATTTCGTCATGTTGAATTTGAATCTCCTCCGGCCGAAGTGTCGTCTTTATCCTCAGTGCAGCGAGAGGATCTCTTGAACCCTGTTGAGCAATGAAAGTCGAAGTTTCATAACTTCAGCTCCTCCGTTTGGCGCTTGTCAACTTGAGTAATATTCTTCGGTACTGTCAGAGACAGAGGGGTCGCTGTCAACCCCACTGTCGGATCATGAAGTTATGGAAAATCAGAAGGGATTTTATGAATTATCATATTTCTAAGGGTGTATTGCCCAACTGTTAACCTTCCAGTTTGTACCCGGAGAAGGAAGAGGTTCAAAAGGAAATCTTGGAGACCGACCGCAATCAGCTCAGGTTACACTGGCTGTTACGTGCAGACTGCACGTATGAGTGAGAAGTGTGAGGTTGGACTGACTCGTGGCATTTGCTTATTATGAGAGTAAATAGTAGAATAATCATTATAAATAAATAATCTTACTGTATTAAATGACTTATTGTATTATATATTTTCTGACAATATTAGAAGGACTGAAAAGTAGATTTATATAGATTTTCCCCGGATATTTCCACGATATTCCTACCAAAAAAAAAATAGAAATTGCCGAAAGCCTTGATTTATTCTTATATAAGCTCATTATTATCACCATGTTTATGAACTACTTTCTTAACATTTATTTATTTATTACTAAATAGAGGCTACAAACTATAATACATTTTCAGGAGAGCTAGTAGTCATAAAGTCGAAAGTTATTTAGAAGCAGAGAGTACTTTTTTACTTCTCTCTGATGAAGTGTCCTCTAAAATTTAATAATCTTATGTCTTCTGTTTTGCGAATTCTATTCTTTTGTTTATTATCCTATAAATTTAAATTGCTATATACATATATATGTATAAAGACTATTGGTATATAGTGATTAGCATAAATGATTATATTCATGAATCCGTTCCTGACTCCAGGGTTCTAATCCCTCGTTCAAAAAAAGCTTACCGGTGTGAACTCGGCTTCCATTTGTAGCATGAAAACGGTACACTAAGTTAACAAGGGCTAACAAGGGTTAGCCAAAAAAAATTTCGAAACTGACTGTCTAATAATATAGACAACTGGTTTGTATTAAGAACTTTAATATGACTGTTCTGAGTCAATAAAAGCTCGGATCCGTTCAAATAGAGGTAAAATCAATAATGAGAGAAGAAATTCCATTAGCAATAAATATTCTACAGTGGAAGGAATGAAAATGGGGTAGCTCGTGGCATTCATTCGGGTCTTGCAATCCTGACGCTGTGGGTTTAAATCCCGCCCAGTGCAAGCTTTTATCGATAAATAAAAGCTTGACCTATGACATGGATGTTTAGAATTAGATGGCAACCTGTAGATAGCCACTCCCTCCCTGACCCCAAGTGATTGATAGGGAGGCAAGCATTCGAAGAAGAAGAAGAAAAAAAAAGAAATGAAAGGAGCAGAACCGCTGATTTAGCATTTATTGTTAATCCCTATGCATATATATGTCAGTACTTAATTTATCTCCTGTAAATTAAAGTATAAGCAAAAAGTCATACGTCGGTGGTATAACTCCATGACCATTAATGTGCATATCCTTAGAAGTTAAGGATGACGATATGGAGGATGACCTACGCCCACCCAGTAGAAAAAAAAAATGAACGCAAGGTGTCAGTCACAGATGACTGGTGGAAAATCATTCGAGATAGATGAAAGCAAACGAAGGAATCATAAAGAAGTATGAAGCTTCTATTCAGAAGAAGGCCAAAAAAGTGTCTTTGTGGGGGGTAATAACATACGGCATAGAAAATGACCAGAAGTCTTGCAAATAGTAGAGTTCTGCGTTCACATTAGGAAGGAAAGAGCTGGTTTTATGCTCCCAAATGAAACAGAAAGAGTAGAAATTAACTCTTGGAAGAGATGTAAGAGAGGTTAGTTAGTGACCATTTTTCAAAGTTGCCGAATTTTAAATAATTCGTGACATTTAATCAGTTGTCCAACAAAATAATCAAAACTCCAACTATCTATCAACTTGACAATGTAATTTCAATGGGGATAAACCGAATAGGAAACTACTAAACGTAAGATAGTCCGACTTAAACAAAGTTCTTGTTTACTTCTTCCAAGACAATGGGGAATTATTATATTTCTCGGATTATAATTTATCCTATCATTGTTTCCTTCGCCTACTTCGGTGCGGACAATATGACCGTATCATGCAAATCTCTCAGAGGTAAAGTCCTCCAAAGAAATGAAGTGCATTGCAATGTTTCCCTAAATGGACAAAGATCTCCTGTCTGACTAACCATTGAGAATTCCTATCACATCCTAAGGGAAACGGTTCCTTTCCTAGACTTCCTGTTGGGAACGCTGATCGAACTGTACATCTAAAATCAAGATGGAGACTAATTCAAATAGCGCAGAGCAATGCAGTGGAAAAAACAAATAAGTGGTTCTATGCTGTTCCAACAAGCTGTCAGTAGCCTGTTGTATCTTTCTTCAAACCTATCTCTTTCACAAATATCCCAACCTGATATTGGCTATTCAGGATTCTGAAGGGTACTAGTGTTCTTAAGCGAGAATATTGTAAGGGGTATACTAGAATATCTATTGGGGTATGAGTAGTTACAGTATGCTGATTGGGCTAAATAATTACATGATAGGTGTTATATTTCAGGAGTAAGTTTTAATTCATATGAGGGCTTACACCTTGGTTCTTAAAGAAACAGAAAACTGTTGCACTTAGCACAACTAAGTCCTAACATATGGCCCGCAGATCTACTACCTATAAAAAATAGTGCTTAAAACTTTTTGAATGTTTTAGGAATTTCTTTTAATAAGCATTTTTATTGTTTATTATGACTTAAAGGGAACCATTAGTTTGGCCAAAAATGATTTAACTAGCTAGGTGTCTAAAATATTGATACCAGTTATCATTTTATCTAAGAAAAAAAAAAAGAAAGATCATTGACCATTTACCCAGTGGTGAAATGCTTTCTGATTTCCTTACAGCACATTTTTGGCAGATATAAACATAAATAGATATAAATTAANACCTATTTTGTACAATATATTTTTACAAACCTAATTTGCATCGATTATTTTAAAAACTGCGACGTTACAGAGTGTACAGATAAATATATATATATATATACATTGTTCTTGTGCTAAGAAAATCATATACCTATTTCATATGCACATGCCTGTGATGCCTAAGAATAAGTGTGTTTAGTTGGTTTATTTTCTATGAAGCATATTTGAAAGTAGAATCTACGATTCTTGTTTTCAATTTTGTGTCAGTTGGAAGAATGTTTTTGAATTTACTTTTTAATTTAGACTGGTTTTATTTATTTTTATATTTTTCATAGATTTGTATAGGTTCATCAGTTATTTTTATGTTTTCATTCTTTTTATAATTTTCTTTGCCCAATACTTGTTTTGTCTACTTTTAAATTCAATAATAATTATCAATTAATTAATTTCAATTTTTATGTTAATCTAATCTGATACATTTAAGGAACCGTTGAGTATCTCAAAATATATCAGTCCCATAATAGAGTGAATTGTTTCATTATAAGCTTAAATTGTAATTAATTTTAATTAAATTAAGTAATTTTTAAATTCTTATATATTTTGAATTTGTATAAGCTTATTAAATGTTGACTGGAAACTTTCTATTTAAAGTTTAGGTTTTGAGAATAGATAAAATGGGCATTGTTTTATTCAAATTTATAACAAAACCTTGTTCAAATTTATTTGTGTTCAACACAAATAATTTTTTTTTACTAAATTTGGTAAATACTATATATTGTGCAGAATTTTTCACAGAAATCACCTACAAAATAAATATAGTAAGTTAATTCTGAAAACATAATTTATTTGACAAATGTTACTGTATCTCTTATATGATTGATTTGTACAACCGTACAGTTTTGATAGTTTGAAAATATAACAATTAGCTGGACTGAGATTGGTTATGAAATTAGTATATGACTTTTTCCAAAGACCTCAGGATTTTTCTAATTTTCCTTGTGTTGTTGTTCATGTTGTTGCCTTTTGTTGTTGTTCCTTGAGGGAGTCATATCAGTATTAGAAGTGTCACTAAGATTACATAATTTGGAAAAGTTAAAAAAAAAAGTGCTGTATTTTTTGCTGAATTTTCCTTGATTTGAAACTATTTTGAAATCTTCAATTATTTCATTTTGAAAATACTTTTCAGCTATGCTAAAAATGAAAAAAATATCAAGAGCTACCAGTCTTTTAATGGTTTAAATTTGTTAGGTAGGTGATTTTCCTAAATTAAGGATATTGATTTGGTTAAGGTTGGTAAAATCTTCAGTGTATTGTTTTTTATCAGTACAAGGCTGATCCATGTGTCTTTGTGAAATACCAGGGGCAGAAGATAATAATCACAACAATTGATGCATATTTTCTCTAAGTGTAAATGAATTTTAGCATTTTACTATTGACCACTAGCAGTCGATGTGCAATAAAAAAAAAAAAATTGGTTGAGCAAGAGTTGTTGGGCTTGGTATATTTTGTGTAAAGTGTCTTCTTGGAAGGTTTGTACTAAGTGGCATTGATATTGTATTAATGTTGGTGAAGATTCATTTGATCCAAATCGGAAGTCATTTTTTACTACAGATAGTGCTAGTTCAAGCGAATCTGGGTTTTTCATTCTTTAACTACTGGTTCCCTTCTCAGTTTACTGGTTCTCTTAAACTTAACAGTAAAAGCCAAAGGACTATACCCCAACATTTCATTAGGGTTAAGCAAAATTTGGTTCATGATTAAAAATGTAAGTTAATTGTAAATTTAGTTACCTTTTTAATGTCTCATAGAAATGAATGTGGGATTCTCTGGGCCCTTGTTTTATCTCAGTTCTAGGTATAAAGATGACATTCAGGCTCTTCACTGTATGAATTTAGTAACGTGGTTTTTAGTTGTATCCAATTTTTTAGAGAATGAGCATTAATAGATTCAGCTGATTTGTCTTTAATTTTAGCTAAGATTGAATTGATTGGTTATTCATTTTGGAAATACTCTAGGTCAACTGTATTAAAAAGCCTTTCAACTAATTTTTCTCAAAATATTTTTTTCTGAATTGCTGGATTTGAATTGGGGCCTTCTTTGCATAGGCTGTGGGACTGATCAGTGAGTAGGCCTTGTTAATTTAGAATAAATTAATATATACATTAATGAAACTAAAAATATACCAAAATGATATAGTAGAATATTGAATTAAAAATTCATAAAAAAATATATATCTTGAAATAAAAGTACAAAAAAAATGTCTGTACTATAAATTGATAAAATAAAAAAGATATGATAATTTTTCAATGTAATATTTAAATAAAATATATTTGATTATTTGATTGCTCAATATAGTTCAGAATAAATATTTGAATAATTGCTTTTAGTAGTTCAATTTTATTGAATAATATTCTACAATATTTTAGTATTAAAATGATACTACTTATTTTTATTATTACTACTTACTAATTGTTATTAATATTATCATTATTTTTTTAATTAATAATACTTACTTTAAAAAATATTATTTACTTATTTTATTTATTTGTTGTTACACAAGTTTTAGGACTTTAAATGTTTTTCTTTTTTTTTTAAACCAGGATTTATGAAAATTTTCTTGTTTTTATATTTCAAATTTTCCATTATTTTGATCTAATTGCTTATTATTAATTGTTTTAATGAACTTATTTAATCGTGTTGTTGTCTAGTATTTGTTTCATCATTGTTTTATTAAAATTTTAATTTCAAATTAATCTTTGTTAGTGTTATTTCTTTGTATTCGAGAAAGAAGTTACATTTATTTCATAGCATATTATCATTTAGAATATAGATAAACAAATATGTAAAACATAGTTCAATTTTTAAAATCTGACAATTTTATTTGTATCAAGGGAAAATATACTGATGTTAAAGGTAGCACATCTATTGAGGTGACCCTATTACCTGCAGTGCTGATGTTGACCCTTATATAGGGTATTGTGATATTGAAAATATAAAATTAATTAGCAATTAAAAGCAATTATTCAAATATTTATACTGAACATTATTGGTAATAATATAATCAAATTTTTGATTTTATTTAAATATTGAATTGAAAAATTTTTATGTATTGTTTATTTTATCAAAATAATTTTTTTGTGAATTTTATTTTAACAATTTTATTCAAGAATTTTAATTTTTAAGAATTATTAATTCAACATTTTATATAGTTTTGCTATATTTTATTGTTTTATTATGTTTACTATTTATTTACTCTAAATTTACAAGGCCAACCCATTGATAATGATAATGGGATTGGACTTGGAGTCGTTATGAGGCTTCAAATGGGAGATTATCTTTGGTTCCTTGTTAAGTGAAAGTGATAACAATGTTTTACCATTCCCTGTTATATTTTAAAAAAATAGATAATATAGACATTGATGTTATTCTCCTAAAAGATATTTTCTCCTGCTTGGAGATTTGCACAATTGTCCAATATTTGAACTGTGAGGAACTTTGATATGTGGACAGTATTGTCAGGAATTTAGTCTTGGGGGCTAAAGAATTAAAAAACTAATTTGTAAACAAAAAAGGATTTTTTTTTGTGCCAAAATTTCCGCCTAAATTTCAGACCTTCTTTAGGACTGACAGTCATAATTTAGTCACTGTAGAGCAGGAGTCTCTCTTTCCCCATCACCCCATTTTCCCTGAAATTTAGGCCAAAACTTGGCGAAAACAAACTTTTTTTATAACAAAAAGGTTTTTAATTCTTGTGTTCCCAAGATCAAATTCCTCACAAATCTCTCCTCATAAAGCTCAATGATCAATTAGTTACCTCTAAATTGAATTTTGATATATTTATTTTTAATTATTAGATGTTATTTGTAGGAGTTCAGTCAAGGTAGATCCAAAAAATACAATTTAAGAAAATGTGTATTTTTTTAATTATCTGCCAACATTTCAGCTTACATTGTAAGCCATCTTCAGGGCTATCGCCCGGAGGGCTATCAGATATCGCTGAAGGTGAGAGGGGACATTGTATCATCAGGATCCTATATTCATGACCGACTTTCATTCATTTTCAATGTTTTATTATCAGAACTTTGATCAGTAAAAACCTTTTTATGAAAAATATTAATGAGGCTAACAAGGGGCTTCATACATAACATTTATTTTCTGATATCTGCCTTTAGTGAATGTTTAATTTTCAAAATTAATGGAAATCATAATTAAGTATTCAATAAATTTTCATTTTCATAATTAAATGCAGAAAATCGTCAGTATTGACTTCCATGGCAAGAGTAAAATAGAATCCCTTCTAAAGAGGCTTAAAAATTTTCCCATTAGGGGTGTAACTCAAATAAGCATCAATTGTTAATTTAGTAGTATGGGCTATTTATCTAATCTCTCTCTTAAGTACATTCTATGACTGTAACTCATTGAAACATTTGTTTATATAGAATAAATGAGAATTTTTTACCAAAATATAAAAGAGAAAAAAGGAAAGATAATAAAAGGAAACGAAAAAAGTATTTAAAAATTGAGGATAGCGTCATTCATTTAAAAAAGAAAAATGCAGATAATATAGCATTAGAATTATCTTAAAATGGGCAAGAGCTAACTGAAATGAATGTTATCAATAAATTCACTGCCACATCAAGTGGGATACATATCATGGAAAATCTGTAATCATTCAGTGTTACAATGTCATTAATGTTATTATATAAATATATACTGTAAGCCATCAGAAAAAAAGGATACATACATAAGCCCTCAAAAGATATTCTTCTGTAATTCTATCATATCACTAACTGTAATAAATCTTTACATTTTTATTACATAAGTAGCTCTTAAGTTTTGTTTCCTATTTGATGAAATTCTTATTATGTTAACTGCATAAGGCTCTCTGATATAGTTCATAAATATTTCATCAAATATTGTAGCCTAAGTTCCTTCATAAAATAAGTTGAACGCAATTTAGTGGATCAATCCTACAATTCCCCTAAATAAGGTTCATAGATGGACTTACAAGCAATAATAATAATTATTGCATCGTATTATTATAGATTCATACAATACAGTTTACAAATGACCAATACTACAGTAAGTTAAAATAAGATAATTATTTTTTATCTTTAATAATTGTCAAAAATATTATGTGATTAATAGTTCACATTTTATGAACATAAAAATATTTATTGCTTTAGTATTTCTTCCTATAAGTTTTAATTAAATGCAGATTTATAGAAGCATACTCCTTATTTTAATTTTTCCTTATTCTTAAAATCTCATAAAAAATATATATGATTTTTTTCAAGATAAACTTATTTCAAATTAATAAATCTGTTGTAGATACAATTGGCTATCTTGCTACTCCTATTAGCCAATATAAGGTGAAATTGAAAATGAAATGACGATCTGAAATTTATCATAATCATAAGTTTTTTCCTCTTTAGTTCTAATTTAGATTACCTTTCCATATCCTTTCTACTTAACTTCATGTAGCCATGAACTATATTAGTGGACATGAATGTTTATAAAGCACTCTTAATTCTTTTTCATTGTATTTGAACTATTTCCTTTCACTTGGCTGATTTAAATTTTTTTTTTCTACATAAAAATTGTTTCAAAAATGTTGAAATCATACTAACATAGAAGAAAATGTTGGGTAATAGCATTAAGGATAATAAAAATTAGTTCAGGTTAAACTGATTTCAATTTAGAATATGATAATAATTTAGAAATAAAATCAGCAATGAGTGAGGTTCATAAGATGATGACTAAAATAAAATTAATAAGACTACTTATTAATAGTAAGTTTAAAAAAAATTAAATACAGGTGATTCATTCACATTTTGTTATAGTTTCGTTCATAAATTCCGCCTCTTATTGAGCTTGAATTTAATGTAATAAATATATTTTATTTGAAGGCAACATCACAGAGATAGTTATATGTACATAAACATCGACAGAAATGAGGACGAGTTGCTTTTTGATATAAGAAGTAAGCCCTGACACACAGGGCCTGTTGTGTGGATGTTCGCACAGATCAAATAAAAAGATGAAAAAGTAAACTTTTGCCATAAATTAAAACTATAAATAAAAAGACAAAGCATATAATTAAATTATATTTTATATTATGATTTGGTCTCATATTCTATGTGATAGTTGCCAGAGAGGTGTTTGTGCCTAATACAATCTAGCTGTTATTCAGCTACGAGTATCAGACCTTAAAAAAAAGTTTATCCTGAGGAAAATCATAATTTTTTTTAGATCATAAAAACATTTTTTTTTTTAATTTACATTATTCCTAGGCAAGGAAAATATTTCTGTGAATTTTTCTGATTCTATAGAAATAAAAATATCCCAAAACTATGTAAAAGTGGCCTTTAAAATTTGTTTCTCAGAAGGTTAATTTTTAACTTTTGTCACAAGTAACTTATATTCATGAAGATCGATCAAACCTTACTATACCCCTCGCGAAACTATTACACTGGGGAACAATTTGAAACTCAATTTCTGTTGAGTTAGATTTTATAGGCTGTTTTCTATAGAATTAGACATGCTGGTTTAAAAAATGTTTTTAGTTTTCTTCTATCGCGTCACGTTCGGTTTCTGGGTGTAATATTATTAATATAA
>KZ808134.1:65271-75555 GCA_000696205.2 Oncopeltus fasciatus | reverse complement strand
TGAAGAAATATATAAATAGACTCTATATATATATATATATAGAGAGAGAGAGAGAGAGAGAGAGAGAGATAGAGAGAGAGAGGAGGGAGCCAGCTTTGGGAATAGGCCAAAATAATCTTAATATGTTTGTTATTATCAGAAATACGAAAAAAAAAAAAAAAGAAAAAAAAAGTACATGAAAAGTAGGTGTAAAATGTAATTCATACTAAAAAAAAAAAAAAAACACATATTAATAAAGACATGCTCATGGGTCAACTAGTTTACCTTAACTAAGTACACCTTTGGATCAACAAATTATGTTTATTGATCAAAATAAATTTCATTTGTTGTTCATTGTTATTTCTTTAATATACAAATTTTCGTATTTTGAGTTTTCCTTTTACATAAGTTTCCCTATATCTAAATTTGATTAAAAGCTAATTTTTAATCGTGAATGTATGTTGAAACAATAGATCATATAAGATGTAAATATTTTATAGTTTCTTCGATTCTTCACCGGATATGCTAAAACTATGGTCAGATGAAAATTTTATATATGTATCTGTGTGTGCACGTGTCCGCAATTCTAAACCAAATTCGATATTTGTGCTTCTTTCCGCTAAGTCTTGGATCAGTTCAAATCTTGCGACACAAAATTATGTTTAATATAAATCAAAGTTATTTTTTTTAGTTTTAGAGAATACTTGACGCATCTACCCACCTCTCTATTCCCGATTCCACCTAGAGGTAGTAATTGATATTCACTTCATTATTCTCTACGACTTTCAAGACCAAATTAGCCATTTCTATTGCTTATATCAATCTACCTATGTTACCTGAGTAATTAAAGCCTCCCCTGCGTAGAAAGGTTTCTAAGTTACCTTTTTTTCTTTAAAGGTAATTAGCTATACTCACTTAAATAAGGCAATTACTGAAGTATGAGTTGGGTTTTACCCTTACATCTACTGGTTCCTATCAAGTGACAAGAGATTTTTTTACTTCATGGGAGAGGTAACAGTCAGCCTTGTCTAATGTAGAAAGCAACAGCGTGCCTTGCTGGAAAATGTTCTCGTCCTGGGAAAATTAATAATATCCTTTTAGCCCATTTTAGCCAATAGCTATCTCATAAAACGTTAGCGGAAAGAAGGTGATATTCTTCGGACGCTTTGGCTCAAGCAGTCATGTTAAAAGTGTGCACCCGTGCTCATTTGATATAAATAAATATATATCTACTTATAAGTAGTTTAGGATTCATGCTGCATCCCAATTGATACTACACATAAATGGCATTAATGACCCAAGTGATTGACATGCCAAAAAAAAAAAAAAAAAATGTTGAATTTTTTATTACACACCCTCCTATCCACACACCCACACATATACAGGAGGAATGAGACAGATACAAACCTATATAAGTATACAACAACCAAATAAGGAAACCAAAGTTATATTATAAGCTTCGTTTTTTTTTAACGGTTAAATGATTTTGTTAAAGGCTGAAGTCGATTGATGGGTGGTTTAGTGGTAATCCCCTTTGAAATTCGTCATAAGGCAAGGCGTACACGAAGAATACTGAAGAGTACGGTCATGTAAATTTAAATACCAGAAAAATATTGGACATTTCCCTTCTTAAAACGAGCACTGAAGGGGTGTTACCTAGTTACCGAGCCTAAATTACCTAGTTCATTGCCCACTGTCCACAGTTAATTTTACTTACTTTCTTTGATTTTGTTTGTAATAACACAAAGGAATTCCCAGTTGTCATTGTCAGAGGTATGTGATCTGGTAAATGTTTTATTTTATAATATCTGTGATAATGGATAATTATTTTCTATGATTAAACGTCTTATAGATAGATAAACGCTGTAATATTGACTTTATTTATATTAAATAAATGGGATCGAGTATTTAATTTATTGACCGATTTAAATGAAATAAAACTTTTTTCATGTAACTGTGAGAAACATTGTTATCTGATAAAAAGATATTTTAAATATGTGGTCAGTTCATTCATACATCAGTTCCCACACATATTCCTACATATTTTTGAAAATGGAAGGTCGTTTTGAAATTTCATGTACTTACTTAAATGTTGCACATCAATTATCCTTTTTTTTTTAAGAGGCACGCTATTAGTGTCTTTTTTATAATATCGGATATTACCATTCTTCATTGAATGGGGCAAAAAAGTGGTAAAAATGTTGTGGTGATCACACACGCCTTCCCCAGTGTGAAGTCAAGATAACACATCCTTAACACATATTTCACCATAAAACTGGTTTTTATGACATGTTGTGGGACTCTCTGGTTCTCTTCATAAATTCTAACGTGTCTTATATATATATATTTATAAGTATAGAGTATGCATACAATAATTTAGAAATATGTAAAGAGAAAAAGAATGAGAATCAGTGAGATGAAGCTAGATACTAAATACAGCTATGATCATAAGGTATAGTTCTTATTAATAAACCTTTATTTATTTATTACATTCTGTAAAATTAAAACATTTCGTAATTTGATCACCACAATGAACGCTCAATAAGGTAAAGTTAAATATAAGAGTCAGTACTGCTGTATGGTTGGATCTCAGTGGGCAGCGAGTCCTGTTAAATTTGAGACGACGAAGAACTGACTGTAAACCAAAGGATGACGTAGAGAGAGAGAGAGAGTGGGTACGTAAGTGATTATCTTACGGCGGATCAAAGAGAAGAGATTAATAACCATGGTAACTGAAGGAATTCAGACAGCTCTACACCAAGCTCAAAGAGGGAATGAAAAGAGCCGTGATCAGAGAGCTGTAATTAGAGAAGCGGACGTTGGAATCGTTCGGAAAATAGCGGGATTAGAGAGGTGGAAATGGAAAATGTCTTTGTCCTGCCTATCATATTGGTGGAGGCGCCACTTGGAATCCTGTAAACATTCCTAAAACGGGCTTTTGCGTATGCAAGTAAAGACTCAGTGTCAAGGGAGAGGAGATTAACTCAAATCGGGCGGATGATTTTTGGCAAAATCGTTTTAGGAGAGGCTGAAGCGTTCATGTGGAAATTCCTAATTAGATTTTGGTGCTGTATGATTCTTTTGCAGAAATACGAAGTACTTTACTCTCTGAAAATTAATTTTCTTTTGCCTTCGCATTTTGGCCAATAATTTTTATTTGAATCGTACAGGGAACTAGAAAAAAAAACTCTACCTCAGTCGAGAATCAAACCCGGGTCTCCCTTTTTCCGGACGGGTGCGCTACCGTTACATCACCGAGGGAGATGAGAATAATTTCTAATTCCGCGCACATCACATCTCTCCGAGTCTGACCGCAAAGAATGACGAATATATCATCTTGCACTCGGAGGAGCTTAGATTGCTAGGTATTTATTTGACTCTCGTTTGGCAAAGGGCCACTACCTTACACTCAAATCATGAAATTCCTAATGACATTTTGGTGCTGTATGATTCTTTTGCAGAAACCATCCTTCTAATAGACCAAGAATATTAGAATCTGAAAATTCATTAAGAACGAAAATTCCACGTTCAGGAGTTTTTTTTTGCCTCGTATGTTAGCCAATTATTTTACAGATGTAACTAACTTTTTCATTTTGTTTACATTATTACACAGATGATGGCACTCATGATAAGTAAGAAAATTGAGACTGACATATAAAATAAGAAAAAAAAAAGTTTTCTTTCACATCCTGCTCGAAAACGTTTANAAAATTATTCATTAGTTTAATACCAATGATTTTATTTTTTGAGATGATTAAAATTGACTTTTTAAATTTTAGATATCTAAAGAATGCTCTTGTTAAATTTAACTACTTCAGGAGTTCCGTAGATAGTGGAAGTAAATTAATACCACGATTAATGATGAAATTTAAAAAAACAGACGTTATTAAGAAATTTTTAAATTTATAAATCAAATAGCAATTTATGTTTGATAATGAATGATACAACTTTAGAATATAGGTAAAACAATATTTTCTGTAAGGTCAATCACATTTTTTAGCAAGCCAATCATTGGCCTAACACTCCACCAATTTTCTACTTTTCATCGATTTATAATTTTTTTTGTAAAATTCATCTGTAAGTCTGTCCTGCAGGGTCAGCTTAAACTAAGGGAATTCCTCTATATTATATTAAACATATTTATATTTAAACTTTCCATTTCATGTAATCTCCCCACACTTATAGATTATTTATTTCATCTTTAAATAAATCTGTGTTGAGAGTCATATTCTGAACTAAATACTACGCTTGTTGCAACATTTACACTTGACATTTCAGGCAAACACCCACTCCTATTAGTTGAGCCTTAATAAGGAACCCCCCTCCCCTATAAGGAGTTGAGCCTTTCATTTTATATTTATAGGTGACGTGCAAAATGTCATTAAGAAAAATAAATAATTTAACAGTTTATTAATAATAAATTAAAATTTATGATACAGGTAAACCCCACACACGTTTGTTCAATTTTGCTTTGTAACACCTAAAACATGTCATTAATTTTTACTTATACTAATCCGAATTTGCTGGATAACTAGTCTTTCGCATTGCATTTGCATTTCTTACGTTGCAATTCAATTACTCCTAAAGAAGTGTTAGTTTAGTTAAGTATTAAGTTCGTACTGCTAAGTGCTAGTGTTAGTGCAATTTTAACCAACCTATTGAGATCTGCGTTTTCACACGTCGTCTTGCTTGTCGTACATTGATTGTGCCACAAATTACCAAAAGTAGTAATTCTAGTTTTTTTATTTCAAATAGGAAGTTTTTTTTTAACGCCGGCTGATAATAAAAAATACACATTTTTTTATATTGTATTTTTTGGATCAATCTTGACCGAACCCCAACAATAATTCTTTACTAGTAGTATTTCTATTTATTGGTAAATTTGACGTTGAAACAACCCCTTCAAAAACTTTTCTTGTAAGAATTTAATAATTTGTAATATTTTCATTTTAGTCTAGTTTTTCCGCCTAAAATTAATAATAACAGATTTCAGAATTTCAAATACCACGGTTCACTTATCACATACATAAAATAATGAAAAATGAAGTCGTGATCCTGACTCTTCCTTTTTAATACCTCCGAGAGAATACATGTATTCAACTCTTCGAAATTTAGTCACGTTTGGGGCAGGATGTGACTCGGCATGATCAGAATGGAGTCCAGTTCGTCCTTTCATAAGTCTTGCATAACTTAGTTGGATCTCCGACCTGCGAACTAAATTAATTTCTAAACCCCAAACTGCTCCTCGCAATGATTTCACTATTTTTCAAGCCTTAATTCAACTTATTTTCTTTAATGCTGCAATACATAAAATAATATTAAAATCTATCAAATTAGTTAGGGTGAGATATATTTTACCCTTATAATTCAAATACAAAAAAATTGAAAACAGCTCGGCTTTATTCTGTTAATAAGGCGATACCCCAACGATACAGCCAATAGTCTAATGGAACCAGTGAAAGATGTTGTTCTGCAAAGATGTACACAACCTAAATCTTTTATCCTTCACTTCCCACTCCCTCAAATTTAGGAATCTTCAAACATTTCAAATAAAATAGCTAAACAGTTTCTTTATTATAAAAATTATATAGGATAGATTGCTTAGAGACATAAAAAGTGTGTCCCAAAATTAACGCAAGATTTTAATTACATAGAAAACACAGTTTTTAGTCTTTTTATTCTTATTTTTTTATTGAATCATTAAGTCCATAGGATAGGGTTATTTACTGAATAACACATCGGGAAAATGGCCTCCACGGCTTTTCATGAATATACGTACACATTTGTCAAAATTTTACATGACCGTTTCGCAATAATGTGGCTGAATTTGGTTGATGCAGCGTTGAATCTCCTCCTTTAATGTACGGGTGGTTTTGAGCTTGTTGACATTGGCCTGTGATTTCAAACAAGCCCAAAATAAGAAATCTAATTGTGTAAAATTACACAAGGGGCGAATTCTGATCGCCGAAACGAGAGACTATACAACCTGGAAATACATTTACAGTAATTTAACTGCTACATGGGCTGTGTGGCATATCCCTATACAACGTACTTTAGGATTCAATAAAAAAAATGACAATAAAAAGACTAATTACTCTGTACGATAATTCTAATCATAAATATACATGTATTGGATAAATTATATAGTTTTAAAATTTTTATATTACAATTAGTTTTTATTTATTTCTGTATTACTTTTTTTTTATTGACTAATCGTTGTTTTTCGAAATTTCAAAATGCTGTTCATAATTCCCTTTTGTAATTATGACTTAATTTTGCTAAGATTTCATTGGATTTTTTTACTGCATGTTTTAGTATGTGATTCGCTATGGGGTTTAGGTCAATTATATTTTTCCCACTGTATTAATGTTACACCTCAAGACATTGAGCAGGAGCTCGAACTCATGGCATCATCGGGAAGCCTTCCATCTTGATAAGGACAGCCGAGGGTGGATAGGACTCTGCCAAGATAAGTCCAGATTGACGGAGGATCTGAGTGCTTATCTCGCAGTTCATCCATCTCCCTGGGAGGTAGGACGGGATTGAAAGCACCTCTGACGACCTGCCCACGACATCCATCAGCCCGACGGTATCGCAGGACGCGTCGATATCTCCCGAGATAAAATGCTAAATGCGAATAGGCCGAAGGTTTGACATCCGATCGAAGAGTCCAATCGAAGAAGATTAATCCCGGATTAAATGAACTACCCCACTGATATACTCCACTTCTAAGATCATTTAGTGTTGAAAGTTTATCAGAAAACTAGTGCGCATTCCTCCAGAAATACTTAATGTATCTAGAGGAGTATCTAGCTGACATAATTAATGTTGGCAGTGGAGCTCTGTCAGAGATGTTTGTTAACTTCCATACTAGGTTTAACATTTGCGTTTGTGTTATTGCTTTTTTTGGGGGGTAAAGTTGTATTCAGACAAATTGTTTTTCATTTTCTCTTATTTTACTTCTTTCAATTAGTGTAAGAAATTTAGTTGTTTGTAATTTCAAACTGTGAGAAATTAGCCGACATTCCTCCTTAACTTGCATGTCACATTACAGAATGCAGGACTGAACTGCACTCTGAGACGTAGCCATGAACCACCCTCGGAGATCTCTCCAGACATCACTATCGCCCTGATGATGACTTACAAGTTAAGTCGAAACGTCGGCAATTATAAAATAATTAACCAACAATTTTGGGGTATTTTATTTTTCTTACCCTGGCCGAAAACCTAATTAAATTCTCCAGCAAACAAGTTGACGAGTATTAGAGNATTGCTTAGAGACATAAAAAGTGTGTCCCAAAATTAACGCAAGATTTGAGTTTAAAAGAAAACACAGTTTCTAGTATTTTTATTGTTATTTTTTTATATTTAATCATAAGGTACATAGAATAGGGTTATTTATGGAATAACACATAGGACAAATGGGCTCCACGGCTTTGCATGCACATCCGCACTCGTTTGTCGAAGTTTTCCATGACCATTTCGCGCTCAACGACCATGGTTATCAGCGCCTGTTATTTTTAATTTATTTATTTTTTTTTTTAATAATCTCTATAGTAATCCAATACTTATTTGCTAGAGATCACATGATCTCGTGTACATAATGAGTAGTCCAGAAGCAAGAGTAGTCAGGGGACACGCCAACACGCCCAGGCCCCCGACCCGCCCCAGGACAGGACGCGGCGCCCCCCGGTCCCAGCTCTCCAGCGCTGTGGGCTCGTTGACATAGACCTGTGATTTCAAATAACCCAATAAGAAGAAATCTAATTGTATTAAATTACACAATCTAGGGGGGCTGATTCTGATCACCGAAACGAGAGAGTACACGACCTGGAAATGTCTCATGCAGTAATTGAATTGTTTCACGTGCTGTATGGAAAACACATTTGCCCCATTTGCCATATATGACCATATTCTATGTACTTTAAAATTCAATAAAAAAATAAAATAAAAATACTATATAAAAAAAACTATGTTTTCTATTAAATAAAAATATTGCGTTTATTTTGGGACACCCTATATATGCGTGCGAGAGTGTGTAAATCTAATAATACTAATATGATAGAAATATTAATTAAGTAAATTTCTATGTAATATATTACTTAGAAAAATATTATATTTTTATTGACCTAATATTCCTGTATAGAAAGTACTTAGAATATTCCTTGGAAAAGACGCTGCATGGAGGGTTGGGATGAGTTTACCAATGGAAAGCGAAACCAACTGGTATCTATGCAAGGATGTCAGGGAGGGGATTCACTCCCTCAGCTTTCTTTTTATTTTATTGATTTTAAATGTTGCTCATCTGAGTACATTTTAGTCCTAAAGTGGAGTCATATTATTAACTATTAGAAGGTGAAATTGGACATAAAGTGTAAGAAGTAATATAATTTAAAATAAACGGGAATGTCACATGACTTTCTCTACCGGTTTTCTTTGGTGAATTTTGTCTCCTGACAGATTTCTCGAACGCTTCCCTTTCAAATGTTTCCGCCTACAAATACAGCATTTTATGAAATAAGAGGTGAATACAATTCTTGATTGGTGATACAGTAAATGTGTCTCAAGCCTGAATTGAGTCGTAACTAAAAATATATTTAATTTTTCTAGTGAAATTAATGCCTTTCTAGCGCTCTTGGTTCAGACAAAAACATTTCTAACTTATAGCCTTTTTTTTTTTTTTTTTTACTTCTGCCTCGTTTGTTCCATGAGCTATGGTGGTGTGAGTGTAATTGGTACACCACCTATAGCGACCCTTTTACCCGTATGTGTGGGTTATGGTAAGAATACGTCTGCGGACGTTGTGCTCCGAGGAGCTTTACAAATGAAGTAACCGGTGAGGCATAACTGGCGTTTATATGATGTATGACACACGTACACAGGTGTGTCATTGAGGACTCAAATCTAACATATTATGTCTAATAGTTATTTACATTATTTACATATGTACAAGTTGAGCGGGGAGTCGTTCCGCTGTATTGATGTAGTTGGCAGTAGACTCAGTTCCCTGCCAACAGCTAGGTAATGGAGGTGGCACTATATCCCTGAACAAGGGATTTAGACAGTTTTTAAGGCTGTCATAGAACTTGACATGCCTTATAGCCCTAATATTTGCCCACTTTTATTCACAGCTGAGCGATCTCATGTGTTTTAACAAAGTTTTGAATGAGTGGCTGAGGAGTCTACCGTTGGAGTTCTATTTGATTAGGCGATGCTGCTCGAAGTCAGTACAACAAAGAGGTACAGTTCTTTGCAGTACCGTAACTCAGCAATGCAGGAACACAAGCTAGAGAATATTAAGTGTTTCTCATGCCTGTGAATGGGGTTTTTTTCTCATCCTTGAGCTAAAGGCAGTGGGTTTCCCTTGTTCCGTGCTGTCCTCATTCCTTTTCGGAATGGAACTACCCGTAGCCTACCCTACTATTGATTTAATTAGCTGATTAAATACAATTTAAATTTTTTTCATTAATGACCAGTGCTTATATAATACATATTAAAAAAATAACATTAAATATATATGAGGTAAGTCATTTGTCATGGTAAGAGTTATTATAAAATACTATATATAAGGAATAAAGTAAAAATATATACTTAAGTACCATTTAAAATATCTTATGATCAAATAATAATAATAATAAAAATTACTTACCTAAGATATGACTCGTTTTCTGTGACAAAAGCCTGTGACAAAAAAAAAATTGTTTTATTAGGGAGAAACATTTGATTGTTCATTATTGAATCTATTAACTAATTGTTTAGTGAATGGCTAAATAGCCCATAATAACTAATTAATTATTTGAATTAATGAAGCTATATTTAGGCGCTAGTTTCTACTAAATCTAAACTGCAACAGATTTTTAGAACAAAATTTCAAATAATAACAATCCTAGCAGTTAGAGGTATATTTTGGAGATAAAACAGTTGACGGTCTTGGCAGGCCAAGGAACGTTTTATGATCACTAGCTGTCAGGTTTTTAATTTAAATAATCAGGTTAAATAATTTGCGGTTATTTAATTTAGAATTAATATTTCACATTAAATAATATGTGGAAGGCACAAAATATTTTGTGTAGATATGTTATTTTCTTGCACTTGGAACTTAAGGGGTGTTTTAAGTCATGTACTATATAAGTCGCAATTTAAAGAAAATCGTCTGTATGTCGCTAAGTGAGCAGATAGGATTTATGCAGCCAGCAAAATTTTTTCAAAATACTTTTGTCCAGCCTGACCAGAAAAATAACTATTTCCAAACTAAATTTCAATAATTTAACTGCCTCTAGTTAATACTGAATATATATATATATA
>KZ808134.1:50806-62789 GCA_000696205.2 Oncopeltus fasciatus | reverse complement strand
ATATATATATATGAGTGTGTGTGTATTATAAAGAACGAGAACTAAACAAAAAAAAATTGTTTATTGTTCGTTTAGACATCGCAATATACATACTACGCATAATTGTTACATGCCTAGAACTACGAGTTACTTATTCTGTTGAAAGTAAAATTCATATTATACCTTTGAGTGTTTGACCAAAAGATAAAAGTTGCTTTATTATAAACGTTTCTAAATAAATAAATTGTTATATTACAATTGTAAGTAAGCCTTTTTTTTTTTGAGGAATTTAATCGCCTTATATTAACGAAATCAACAAGGATATCTATAAAAATATAAAAATAATTCTAAGATTTTGGAATCTAACCATGTACCATCCATAGTACCGTTGGAATCACACTATGTAGAATCTGTTACATATAAATAATCGGAAGAAACTTATGTTGAACGTATGCATGCTAACTCTTCTTCCTCAATTCCTAGCTATGTTTGACATTTCTATCTGCTTGTTCCTTGTGAGAAGGATTTTTAGTTTTGTTAAGCTGGTTCCTTTAAACACTTGAACAATTAAAATAATAAAGTTATGAATTCTTATATTGCTTGACATCTACATTTAAATATTTAAAAAAAAAATATTTTGCGTTTCTCGGTGACATTGCATGTTTAAGAATTGGGATTAATCTGAAACCCCTTACACAATTATAAATGTTTCCAATAATTATAATTATATAATACACAATTTTATAATTTGGCACACAACATCAAAAAGTTTATTCAAATATCTGTTGTACAATGAGCAACCGTTGTACAAAAGAAAATTAGTTCGGTACTGAATTTGGTTGTCAAGGTAAAGCAGTTAACCTGAAATCAAATTTGGAGTAGAAATATTTTGATGGCTCAGCATATACAATTAATACTAGCACTCCATGTCAATATATTGAATTAAGTGATCGAATTTTCGTAAGAACAAAGTTTATTTGATTTATATTTTCAATAAATATTGTACATCTACATCACATAGAGGTTTGCCCAGTTTATCAGAATTACTTCACTAGGGAAGGCATTAGAAGAAATATGGCAGAGTGCCTTGGGAACAACCCCTCTACAGTGGATGGGCTGTTAAACTTTCTTAAAAAAGCAGGTATAGCCCGGAAAATCTAAATTAAAGAATGAGATATTATTTATTATTTTGTTAATAATAATTTATATATTATAATTTATTAAATATATAATAATAATATTTAAAAAAAAAAAAAATCCATTAATTTAGGTTGTTATAGTGGTCGAAATAATCCTGATTCCTGTATTTTATTAACTGATTTATAGTGGACATATTAGGGGGTGTTTATAGGGCGTAATAACCTAGAAGTTGATTGCCCTTCAATCTACTACTACTACTCTTAAAAGGATGTTGAAATAAATAAAAAATCCATTAATTTAGGTTGTTATAGTGGTCGAAATAATCCTGATTCCTGTATTTTATTAACTGAATTATAGTGGACATATTGTGGGTGTATATAGGGCGTAATAACCTAGAAATTGATTGCCCTTCAATCTACTACTACTACTACTCTACATCACTCAGAAAATAGTTTATTTTTAACGCAATTTTGTCTAGCTCTTGTTTCTTATATCTCACATAAAATTTATCTCGATTAATTATTTAATTATGTATTATTATCTGTATGTTTTAATTGAACGGCTCTTTTAATAATATGCCCATGACTCATTTAGAAGCATTGCTTTCGCTCATCAGAGTCCAGATCTTAGAATGTAAAAAGTAGCTTTCGTTTTTGAAAATGACACGAGGCTGGCATTAATATCACTCAGATGTCTATTTTTATTTCTACAGCTGAAAAGTTCGGGAAAAACGTCGACTCATTAAAACATAATGATGAGAGAAAGTCCTAAGTTATCCCTAAGGAGAGAGAGTTAGTTGCATTAACAGAATGAAATCCCTGCAACTTTTTGCCCAATAGTTTTTTTTTTACATATCTTGTATACTGTGAACGGCATACTAGAAAAAAACTTAAGAAGCATCTAAGTATATATATATATAATTAACCGTTAGAGATGGAACGCTTGCATAGGTGTTGTAATCCTGAAAAATCCTTGGTTAAGACCCAATTGTTTATATAACTCCATGTAATTTATTTACGTACAAGATCCTTGTAAGATATTTTCTAGATGGAATATACATATTTGCAAAATCATTATTAGTAGACCCAAGAAAAGCGCTGCAGCATCATGATTTTTAGACCTTTTTTAAATGCCTTTATTTTCTGATTCTTTGTATATTGCAGTGTAGAGACTGCCCTTTAATAAGGATTAGGAATTATTTATCTGTTTATAGTAATGATATATTTTATACATTTTTTTTGTAGTATTTAATCCCACGTAAATTTTAACAATTTTTAGGGCAAGGGAACAGAATAAAAAATCTAACCGTCCCAGCCAGGACCCGAACTTGGATCTCCTGCTATCCGAGCTGGTGCATTTACCATTTATACTACCACAAGACTGATAAGTTATTAAATTCCCTGCACTAATGTCGAGAGTCTAACCTCCAAGGCCGACGAATATATCGTCTTTTGCTCGGAGGAGCTGACACTGTCAAGCTGTTTAAATGACTCTCGTTATTTACTTTTAAATTTTAATTTTATAAATATTATATTATGGTGGTATTTAATACCAAGTAAATTTTAACAATTTTTAGTGCAAGGGAACAGAATAAAAATCTTACTGTCCTGGCTGGGACAGTTAGATTTTTTATTCTGTTCCCTTGTACTAAAACATTGTTAATGATATGTTATACTGTGCCCTGGGGAAGCTAAATTTCAAATGAAAGATGGCCAAGGAGGAGATTCGAACTCGCAGCGTCTGTCATAGAAATCTCGAACAAATAGATTCGTCTTAGCCCCAAACATAAATTCAAAATTTGTGCAGAGGTAGAGCAAATGGAGCATTCCGAAATCACTGTTACGGCTCATCTTTGTGGAGAGTGTTGCCAGTGCAGTGAAGTGATCACTCTCGGCTCTACGGACCAGAGGTTAACTCTTCTTCCTCAATTTGCCATTGAGTCAGGCCAAAGGGTTGACAATCTTCTCATCTGGAGTCATCTGGATAGTCTCGAGTCAAGCAGAATAGCGAGTCAGCTAAAACAACTTGCAACAAAATAACTTGCAAAATCAGGTTTGCGTTATTCATATATGTTCTCCCTCATGTTGACTAAGTTTTAATCAACATATAGCATATTATAAACTTTTATTTGCTGCCTATTCTGGAAGATTTTAATTAATTAATTTGGCTGGTTGCGAAGTTCTAATTCAAGAGAATATTATGACTTATCATTTACACAACTTTAGTTTTCTGTAAGCTGAGCTCTTTCAAAGCCAAATCATCTTCAGAATTCAAACTGGTTTAAAACCGACCTATCCGTTATCGTGGAGGCCTCTGAACTGTTAGCTGCGCTCTTACGAGTCCGATTTCATCGCCTTCGGAGTTCAGGCGCCAATATCAGAGAATGCTCGAGCTTGATTTTGTGTAGTTTTTTTTTTTTTTTAAATNACTTTATCGTCACTAGCTTTAATTTCCCTACGAAAGGCGCTTGTGTCAGGGGTAGTTTAACTTTTATATATATATATATAAGCTTTTTGAGTCCAGTAGACATCTTTATGGTATAGATCCCTCAAAATTTGAAATTTTTGTTTAATATTTTCATTTAATGTCAATTGCCAAATACAAATAAAAAAGAAAACAATCCTTTGGCTGTATGTGGTATCAAATTTCTTCCAAAATACTTTTTTCTTTTCTTTTTTTTTTCTTTTTTTCCCTAAAACTCTTTAAATAGTAGTATAATTTGATTCTATTTGGCCATAATATTCCATCAGAACGAGCTAAAAGCATTAATATAGATAAATAAAGAATCCAAAATAGTTAATTAAGAAGCAAAAACTAGGATTTATCAACTTGAACGTGTATCGAGTTTTATTTTATTTTATATCCACAGGCTGTCTCAGAAGGAAGCTTAACTTTTTTATAGCTGCTTGTAAAAGCATAAATCCATTTGGAGCTAGATTGAAATTTCAATTTATAGTCCCAATATCCGAATTTATATTCCATTACATTCTTCATTTCATATGATTTTTTTGTGATTATGGAAAACGATTTCCAGTCATTTGCTTTTTTTTTTTTCTTTTTTTTCTCCGGTAATTAATAATAATAGGAGTTTTTATTAAAATCTTATTTATGAACAAATTGTAATACTTTTTTTAGTACTGTAAAAATAGTTTATAAGAATCATAAATTTACATAATAGCTTCAGGCTCGCTTTAAGAAATATAGAATTATTTTAAAGTTAAGGATACCAAACTATCTTGTCCCAATTTAGGGATTCTTAAATCTTTTTATTATAAGTCTTCTACCATCATGAATATAACCCAAAGTTAAGTAAAAATACTTTTAGTTAGTAAATTGTATCGTGTTGTTGCCCTAAGCTATAAATTTCAGTGCACAGAGATATTTTTAATTTCAGGAATACAGTACAGAACGCACTAAATTTAAAAAGAGAGTTTGTTGACCGTAGATAATATTCTAAGATGATTTTAGTTGGGGTTGGGCCTCGACCGAACTCCAAAAATTTAAACCGAAATTCAGCACTAAATTTAATTTCCATTTATAACTGAATAATTATTTTTACCCCAATGCAGTAGTACTTTCAGTGCATGTTCCATACTTGGACGGGAGAGGGAAAACAAATATTTTGTCCTCCAGTATGTCTTTCTCCCTTTGAAGGCTCAAACCACTGTATTTGGATAGTTGTGAGACGGTGGGTCCTGAAATGCTAGCGGACTAGAGTGGGGGTAGGAATGCAAGGCTCTCCCACCCACTCGCCTCTCACGGTATCGGCTTCCAGGTTCCAGGGCCTCTGCTTTGTCTTAGAAACCATAGTGGTTTCCGCCATTAGACTTTAAGGAATAAGTATGCCCTATGTAATAAATTACACTTGGTATCCCATGTTCAATTTCAGGATGGCGAAGGCAAAGGTCCTTCCTTCATCCGTGAAGGTTTTTGGTAACGATCGACTGAATGCAGGCTGAGGTTAATTACAGCTTTGCCTCCTGCATTAGTTTCTCCCCAATCTTGGATATTTTACAAATACATATTTTTATATATGTTCCCGAAGTAAACCAAGCCTTCATTGTCATCACAGTAGGAAAAGCAATCAAGTATTTTATTCTAAACAAGGTTTTTTTGATAATAGTGACTTTATTATAGCCATCAGAAATATTGCTGCTTTTTAGGAAAATACTAATAAAGGGATGGACTAAATGACCGTGGTTATCACGTGGGATGTGGGTATCGGTCAGAGGAGTAAGACATTTTAAGTCTAGGTTTTTTTACTCCTGTGAACGACACCCACATCCCACATCCTCTTACATTTTATATTTCCGCTAAAGCTCGGATCATTAAACTGATATTCTAATTATTGTCATTAATATGAAAATGTTCTAATAAGATATTCATTTAATTCTGGTTCCTCGAAGATCGTTGCATCTTGAGGTGATTGCGTTGACAGAGCTCAATATCATGTCTCTTTTTTGTGTATGATGCTGTTGTCAAGTCCACGAAATTGATTTAATTTGTTATTTTATTTTATCCAGTATCTATGACGCCACGGGCATTTTCTGTGTGGTGGCATTTGCGTCATTATCGTCCAGTGCAAGCAGAGATATTTGAAGGGATCAGAGATAATGTATCTTAGGCAACTCAGATAAAAGCCGGCACAAGTTATGAGAGATAATTGATCGGAAAAATAGTTTTAGGAGTCCAACTCAAATTTTGTTAATCACATAATATATGTGTATCTGGTTGTTTAATTTAGCTCGAAGTTCCACTTCAATGATTTTTATTCAATAACTTTCTTATTTTCTAGTCCCATTTTGAAATACAAGTTATTCATATTCCCATGGACGGTAGTCAATGCTATTTAAATTGTGTTTGTTTTAACTATTCACGTTGATACCATGACGTGACTTTAACGGTCCGAGAAAAATTTTGTAAAATAGGAGTTTCTCTCCCCATCACGCCCGAAACGTTGGCGAAAATAATTTTTTTTTTTTGTTTACAATTCTTCAGTTCGCAAGACCGAATCCCTGACCAACCTCTCGTCATTTCAAAGGATCTTCACCGATCCTACATTAGAGAAGCTAAAAATATGGTCAATTAAATTTTTGATAAACATTTATATACATTAACTAATTTGTATCTAAGCACTCTATTTTTATGTTTTAGCATTTTCAATTTTTAAAAATATGAATTGTGTACTTAAGTTTCTTTTCGTAAATCGTTTGTTGACTTCGTTAATGGGTGGAATTAGTCGGTGAGAGGGAAAGTCGGTGAAGGAGTAGGTTAAGAGGAGACCGAAATTTAAAATCTTAAGATTTTTATAACCATTAACACTATGAATTTAAATAAAAATAGGAGTTAAATGTAATTTTTTAACATTTATGTTCTATTGAATAAGCTGCTGTGTAATTTTTAGATAAAATCTAAGTTATGATGTAAAAGTTATTCCTCCATGTACCCCATGAGAAGGGAAGACCTCCACTTCGTCTATCTTTCTTGTGTTTGCTCATTAAAAATGGTTCTTATCAACTTTCTTCTTCACGTAATTTCAAGGACAAAGTATGCAAAAAAAAAAAATTTGTTTGTCTGACTTTATCGTCACTAGCTTTAATTTCCCTACGAAAGGCGCTTGTGTCAGGGGTAGTTTAACTTTTTTTTTTGCCATGCTGTGTTATTTCTTAGAGATATGGATCCTTTTCTTGGTATCTAATCCCTGAACGTGCTTTCCGCTTTTAGTTGGTACCAACTGCGGGAAGGAATCTCAGTGATAAGGAAGCCGGTTTTTGTGGTTCTACATATATCTTTAAAGGCTATGTGGGAAACTATTTTTTTTAAAACGTGTTTTCCTACTCATGTGCTCTTGAATTTCGTTTACCAAACTTTTTTTTTTTCGTGTTCTCCGTCGATTTTAAAAGTTTCTTATTCTGCAGATTATGCTTTAGGCGTAAAATAAGTTACTTTATAAAGAGAGAGATAAAACTTTTTAAAAAAAAATCATTTTATTCCTCCTATTAAACAAAATGTACCTCTTCTAATAGTCTAATTTTCCCCATTTTTTCTTATAAAAATATTTTTAAATAGGTTTATGATAGGCAATAATGATAAAAAATAATAACTGACCATTAATATACATTTTTAATTTACCGAAATTAAAGTATAAGTAATTATTTTATAAGATATGAGAATTTCAAATTAAATCAATACGATTTGTAACTCACTAAATTGCAAAAATAACCAATTTTGAAAAAAAAAAAAAAAAAAGAAGTGTAAAGATCTGGAAATGTGAGTACATTTTCCTTATGTNCTCACCACTAAAAGCATTTCCCTAGATGACTTTCATCGGATATACAAAATGAAAGCAATGACTGTTGTCACTAAAGTAGAATAGAAAAGTTTTAATAATAATTACATTATTTTTTAGTAGAATAATAAAACATAAATTATGTGAGTGTGTGAACAAATAAATATATATTGGATACTCTCATACCTTATATTCTCCGTCTTCATTGGTTTCTGTACATCCTCTTCCGTTGGCCAACGGAAGAGGATGTACAGAAACCAATGAAGACGGAGAATATAAGGTATGAGAGTATCCAATATATATTTATTTGTTCACACACTCACATAATTTATGTTTTATTATTCTACTAAAAAATAATGTAATTATTATTAAAACTTTTCTATTCTACTTTAGTGACAACAGTCATTGCTTTCATTTTGTATATCCGATGAAAGTCATCTAGGGAAATGCTTTTAGTGGTGAGTTTCACTTATGAAACCTGCCACGACCTCACCCAAGGTTAGGGGCAGGTGTTGAGGCACACAGGTAAGAGGGGGGTTGCATTCCTACCCCAGGCCCCATCAGACCCCCCCTTATGGTGGTGCTCCACAAAAAATGGCGCCTGGCAATCTACAAAAGGTCTCCTGGGGTAGACTTCCACCCTTGAGATGCACATTGAAGTCTTCTTTACAAAGGAATGGAAGACTTCCAAAGGAATGTTTCATCACTTGCCTAGGCCTTTTCAAGAACATTCCCAAGAACAAGAATTAATTTTCATATATTGCTACAAGTGTATTTTCTTATCAGGCGAACTCAAACTAATTTTTTTTTTTTTTTAATTTTTTTCCCTTTATATTACTTTCTTGAGCCCTTCATTCTTGCTTTGAAAGCCAAGAAAGACATTATTTCTGGAGCTAAAACATTATAAGAAGACATAGGACTTTTTCGTGCTCAGAG
Organism: Oncopeltus fasciatus; assembly: GCA_000696205.2. NCBI lineage: Eukaryota > Metazoa > Arthropoda > Insecta > Hemiptera > Lygaeidae > Oncopeltus > Oncopeltus fasciatus. The sequence goes on along the minus strand of KZ808134.1, from coordinate 54,445 downwards.
TAGGGATATTTCCAACTTATAACATCTGAAAAGCAAAGCAGTAGTGTGATAGAAAGTTTTGTAACAGCGCCAATGCAGCTCAGACGATAGGCCTTGCTTCTGTGACTGGCATCTGAAGAATAATAGAATTCTGTGCTCTCTCTATCATCCGAAGAGAAATTATATATGATTAATCTTTAGAAAAATGAATGAAATGCCTTAATTATTGGTAAATCTTCTGTTCTGAGGGAAAAATGGGCCAATATTTCCAGTTGATTTGGTTAACCATCGATGTATAGTTGAATATTTGTCAAAAATAAAAATAAAATGATTCTTACAGCAATATTTGTTCTGTTCTGCAATATGCTCAAGAAAGGGATAACCCAACAAGGGCGGCTCTTCAACTGGGACTAGCTCTAGAGAAATATTTTAAAAATGCCCACTTATCCACCCCTTTAAACATCTTAAGCTCACTGACTTTGGTATACGACCACCCTTTACTCTCTTTGGTTTTTGAAGCTAATGTTGGCCTCTTTTCCTAGATGATGCACATTAGCGTAAATGTTGGTTGTTCCGATTCTGAGCTGAGTATTATCTACCTCGAGCTCTACACCTCGCACGATCCGGGGCCGAAGTTTCAAATACCTTCCAAGTAATACCACGATGAAGGATTTCATCCTCCTTGTGAAAAAAAAGCATAGTATTTGGAAAAACATTGCAAAATATTGGCTCCTGATTCGAAGCCACGACTACAGCTTGAATAATATCAACAATTTTTTTCATTATAATAAATATTTAAACTGCTTATGATTGAGCATGTAAGAAAATTTTAAAATCCTTCCTGAAAAAACTCTTATTATTGTTCAGAAAGTTATTCGGGTTAAATAAAGCATATTTCATTTGCACAACAAATGCATTGTACCTTATTTACTCTTAAGTATTCCTTTAGATATATAATTCTTAGAAGATTTTAATTGGGGTTCGGTCAAGGTAGATCCAAAAAACACTACATGACTGACAATCATTGAAATGTGACAGGACGTCCTCTCTCGTCTTCATGCTATCCCTGAAGATGGCTTACAATATAAGCCGAAACGTTGGCAGATAATCTTTTTTNTAAAGGATTATCTGTCCGTTTTAGATATATAATTACTATTAATGAATTAATAGAATAGAAATATAGTAAATATGAAAATATAATTAATTTACAAATATATATAATTTTTTAATAGATTAAACACAAGAAAAATCACCCTATATTCATCTTAAGAATTAAATAGTCTTTCTAAGATGATTTTAGTTGGGGTTTGGTCGAGAACCGAAACCCCAACTAAAATCATCTTAGAATAATATCTACGGTCCACAAACTCTCCTTTTAAATAGTCTTTGTTTATTCATTTTTAAAGTATTTATAAATTAGTGAAGGGAATATCAACAACTTATTTTTTTATACAAGAATACCCTATCTGAATTTAACTTCAATTTGGACTTGGCATAAGGGCACATCTAGTGAGCCTAGAGGAGGAGGAATTCACTCGGATTGGATACTCCGGATATTTGTCGCGTTAAAGCCATGCTCCTAAGGTAACAGCTTATGTTGCCAGAGTACGTTCTTATGTAGCCAACGGCATGGGAGGGCTCCCTCTCTGGGCTGAATGAAAAAAAAAAAAAGTTGTTTTTATTGAGGGAGTTGAGGTTTTGTTCCCCCGGTAGACATTACGTGCGTGTTGCCTCCGTTCCTTATTCTCCGGCCTTCCTCTACGGAGGCTATTAAGACCTCCACACAACGGCTCCTAATTTCACTTCTTTGCATCCCACATCCCTTGTTCGGTTCCAGGAGACCGGGTCACGTCAGGTTCCTTTCAGAAGGTCCTGGAAACGATCCTTCCTATCTCGAAACTGTTTTGGTAACAAACCACTGAATGTTATCGACGTTTAAGCAATGGGAGCAGTCCCTTCCTGGTTATTTTGTTTCCAAACAAACATTCCCAAGAAAGTAGAATTTTATAACATTTTGTTTTTTGTCTTATTATATTTTCTTCTTGAAGGGGGTTTTTATTCTTTTTGCTTTCATAACTCTTCTTTTAAAAATATTTTACATGTGAAATGATAAAACTTATTCAAAAGGAGAGTTTGTTGACCGTAGATATTATTCTAAGATGATTTATTATTTTTCTATTATTATTATTTCTACAGCCCTGAAGATGGCTTACAATATAAGCCGAAACGTTGGCAGATAATCCTTTATTAAAAAATACATTTTAAATTTGTGTTTTTTGGATCTACCTTGACCGAACCCCAACTAAAATCATCTTAGGATAAAACTTATTTTTTTCCTTTTGTTTTGGCATCTATATCGGTTAGTTATTTTGAAAAAATGAATCGAACTTTTTAAGTTTTTTCTGAAAAATATTAGATACTTTTAATAGTGATAACTTGAAAAAATTTTCAAGGTGTTTTTAATAGGCCAAATTGGTAATCTTCGAAATAAATGTGTGGACAATTGTTAAAAAGGACAAATAGGATAACGACGGATAATCACGGATAAGGACGTTAATCACGAAGCTCAGTTGGTTAAACGCAATTTCTCAGCTCTATAGTCTTTAAGGACGCATTAACGGCAACCAGTCAGCTATGAAATTTATTGTAAAACTCAGAATGTCCATTCAAATTGACCACATACACACTTGATATGGCATAAATATCGCAGTCTGCAGTTGAAAAGTACTATGCAAGTATGTTGACGACAAAAACTATAACGCCCAATGCTAGAGACGAAGGAGGGTTACTAGCGCTTGTTGCAGTGTCATTCTACGTTAAAATTGATTTCTACCTGTCAGCTTTTTTTAATGTAAAATATATCTACTCGAGCCGCCCCTTTGTTGGTCTTACGAAACATAGTCTCGATCTTCGAGGTTCCTGAAGTCGTTAGATGCACTAACGCTAGGAAGAAATAGGATATTCGTGCGTGACAGAGTACCTGCATAATATTCGACAGAGAAAATGTATTTACATTTCGTGAATGCTACTTTACTTATCCTTAACTTTGCTCCCTTAAACAGAAAAAAAAAAAATTTTATTGATTACTTTATCAATAAATAAGTTATTAATTATGAGGGGGAAATTCCACAATTCCAAAGTTCCATTTATTTTAGTTTTTCTCATGAAAACTGGGTGTTATATGATATGTAAAGTGCGAAAAAAGTTTTTCATACATTGTTTTGAAAAAAAACCTCCTTTAAAAATTAAAATGAAAAAGAATAGCGTTGGGTAATCCCAAGATATCCTTATGGATCTTGTATGTCCAGGGCTGTGAATTCGAGTTCCACACTGGACAGGCTTTTATAAAAAAATAAACGCCTGCTTTGCGCCATGGGTGTTTAGAGCAGAGTGGCTATTTGCCTTCCCTTCTTGGTTAGGGGGGGTTGAATGGAAGATAAAACAAATCTTATATTGTTAAAGGAAAATCTATATCAAAGCTTTATTCCTAATGCTTCTAGAATTAATTTATTTGTAAACATGTACATATATTAAACAATTATTGAGAGGGAATAGAAAATAAAAAACTATCTGTCCCAGCCAGGAATCGAACCTGGATCTCCTGCTGTCCGGGCCGGTGTACTTTCCAGTTATACTACCAGGACTTGTTAGTTGTCTTAT
>KZ808134.1:2839-38309 GCA_000696205.2 Oncopeltus fasciatus | reverse complement strand
AAAAAAAATATTATTATATATATTTAATAAATTATAATAAATAAATTATTATTAATTAAAATAATAAATAATATCTCATTCTTTAATTTAGATTTTCCAGGCTATACCTGCTTTTTTAAGAAAGTTTAACAGCCCATCCACTGTAAATAAATTTGTATTATTTTTAATCTACCTTGACCGAACCCCAACAAAAACACATCTAATACTTTACTTTCTTTTTGTGTTAGAATGTTAAAGCCTGTTTGTGGGTAGTGAAGAACGGGATATGAAATGAGAAGGGCACGTCTGAGGCCCGAGACCTTGAATGAATAATTACAACGTCAAGTGGAAGGCACACCTACAGATGAAACATTGCTAACGGGAACTATAGCTGGTGCCCGCCTCCGATACGGCAAGGATTTCCAGTAGGCCGTGACGTCAGCCTTCCAGAATGGCGTTCCCAGTCCAGGACTCCAGAAAGTTACTTGTATATAACTCCTCCCTATTATTGGTGACTAAGCGTTTGCATTGGGGATCAAATAAAAGAATAATCAAAGGAAAATTCAGATAAAGTCCACTTATTTCACCTCTTTAATTCTGTATAAATACTCTGAGGAACAACAATGATCTTATTAAACATTCATTAACAAACTAAAGAAGAGACAAGGTAAAAATAAGGTTTCTTCTTACAAATTATTTATTTGTATGCCTCGCTTTCGGATAATAGGTCCCATTTCTCGAGAAAATCTATGTATTCAAGTTGTATGTAGTCATTTAGTCTGTTTTACAGGATGAACTAAACTTCTACCTATACGCCACTGGCTAAACGCTTCTTATCAAATAATTAAAATTCAAAAACAAAAAAAAAAACTACTAGTTTCAGCAAGAATATGTTGTGCTCTTATTGATACTTACTCGCTAAAAGATAAGTAAGTTAAAACAAGTTTGAAGTGTAATTAAAATATTCATTTTTTTTTTTCAGGTGAGTCCATAATGATACACTGGATTTTATTTTCTACATATAAGCTTGTTGTAAGTCTTTTTTAAAAATATATATTACATTAGATTATTCAGAAAGATACCAGCTAAATACAATTATCTGTCTGATTACTAGTTAAAATATATGAAATTATTCATTTTAAAAGAATATAATCGTTAAAATTATCTGTCTTGTTCAATAACGATAATAATATTGTTTTTTTTATAAATTATGACCACCTGAATTTTCATTTTTATTGGAGAATACTGGTTCTCATAATCTACTACCTATTAAAGAAATAATGATTTATGAAATATAATATCTGACTGATTTAAGTATGGTAATATTTTTATAAATATAACTTTTAACGCCTCAACATTTTAAGTTGTCTAACATGCCTCCATGGATTCTTGGAATATTGATTCTGAGGGAGGAACTTTTTTTAGTAAGCGTCATTAAACTATCCATTTCTTATGAATTTACATAATTTTTTTAAGTGTTTACTAAACAAAAATGAATACAACATGAATGTGCAATAGCTCCCATCCACAATGGAAAAGCAGAGTGTGAATGGGAATCTGTTGACATCACCAATCCCTATAACTAAATATTTACAAAAATTTACTTAAGTATGGAATAAAAAGAAAAACTTCATATATATATATTTCACATATCAGAACTTTAAAACATGAACACTTTAGAGCACAAACACTCATGAGCTTCATTCTTTTACTCCTTATCTATGTTGAATCATAAATTGATAAAAATAAAAATAAAGGCAACCAGAAAAAATTGAATGAAATAATTTTGAAGCTCCTATTTACTCTTGTATTAGCAATCTGTATATTTTCTCTAAGCCTTAGGGAGAGACTTTTACTGAGATGAGCAACAAGTCTCCAGTGTTCTGGAAAAATCCATCGTCCGGAACGTTAGTTGTCACTGGCTGTCCTCAACTGCAGATAGAAGTCGTCAAACTTCCAAGTCGTACGATCAGCCAGTGATTGATTCTAGAGAGCCCTGATGCGGCTGGTAAAATAATCATGTCTTTATACGAGGTCAGCGTATAATCTGTCTTTTTTTACTCCAAAATTATTAGAAGGGTATTTATTATTTTGAGTTTGATCATTTCAGCGAAATATTGAGAATGTACATAAAATTTTATTTTTATTTTTACCTTTAATTTGTCTAATAAATAAGTACTTTTTCTCTGAGGAACTTTTGGGCAATATTGACTGCTTATCAAGCTTTTTTTTTTTTGTTCTAAAAACTTAAATGTTTTACAAATACATCTTATATCAGGTGATATAACTGCAAAATCTCGCACTTTGAGAGACTCTCGCTGTTAATTCAGAGAATGCCTAATTTATGAAATTTGAGTGAGTTTTGACAAACAAGACGGGAAGGAAATAATTGACCGTATGGTGTATGTGTCATCAATAGATGAGATTTGGTCGAAAAGTGTGTTTGAAAAATTCAAAATAATTTATACTTTAAGGCCAATGGCTTTATTTGTGAACCATCTTCTTGGCATGTGAACGAGGCAATGCAGAGAGGCAATAGATAGGGCAGTGCTTTGTCAAATAAGAACTAACATCAAACATTGGGCCCCATTGCTCGTTTCCCAGGTTAGCACATTGTTTAAATGTTTTAATGAAAATAGTTACAAGTGACTTGCTGTAGTAATGTCTATTTAATCGATATTTTGATTCTACTCCAATACTCCTATTTTTGAGAAGAAAATTTAGTTTCATATCTGTAGGCAGCGATAAGAGCCGGAATGAACACCAGGGTTCGGAGATGCGTGGGGTCGGTGAACCCTCTTTCAAGTCTTCCCAACACAACAAGCAACAGGATGTTAACCATTCTGTTTGGTTTGGGTACTTCCGACTGTCTGTTTACCGGAGTCCAGTCTCCAGCTGGCTCTGGTCTCATTCCACACCTCTCACAGGAGGAGCTAGTGCCCCTGGAGTAGTGCTTCTCAAGGCGGACGTCGCCAGAACTGTACCAGCAAGTGCCTAACAATTTCAAATTGATTGGATATGAAGGAGGAATGTCTAAAATGTTTCTTATCAGTGTCAAAAATAATCTATAAGCTATTTATTTTAAATTGTAAGGATTGGCAAAATACTTTGGTTCTTCGCCTTATACACCCCATATAAGTCCCAATATGCTATTTTACATCTGAAAGTGGTCAAAGTGAGGACACAATAGGCAGCTTCAGACGTAATATTGAAATTATCGGTGAAAGCTATAATGGGCCAAAGTAGTATTAAAGTAAAAATTTGAACATTTAAAAAAAATATAAATTTCTGCAATTACAATAATATTCTTTTATTTAAAAATATTTTATTAATTCCGATTTGTATGAACTCTTAAGGAAGGTTACAAGTTTCTTCCATGGTGCATATAAAACAGTGTGCCTGTTAGTAAAAAATTAGTTATAAATCTCAAAGGGGTTTATTCTGAAATATGTGGAAAACATGTATATCTAAATTGTAGTTGTGATCTTGTAAATGTGTAGTCTTAATTTTTATAATAGTTTTTAGTTTTTCTTAATTGCTATCACTTTAATATGTATAATTTATTTCAAGCATTGTATGGTGCTTTCAAGAGTAATAGCAGAAATAATATCTCAGTTCCAAGGAGGTTTGGAGGCATAGTAAGTTCTGAATAGTTAGAAGTTATTTCTTTAAACAGCTTCTTTTTTTTTTTAATTAGTTATAAATTGAGTCTTACTTGTTCTCCTTCCATGCGAGTTTTTTTTTAATATGTAAAACGTAATTTTTTTTTGATTAGTTATCATAAATAATATCAAAAAGGCATTGCATTATGATTATAATGATTATGTTTATCTATGAATAACATATTTTTAATCTAATGACATTTATTCTAAAGTTTTTCGATCGTCATCAATTTTATTTAAAAATTAATGCTTTAAGGAACTGTATTACAACCCTTATTTAATATCCAATTTGTAATACTGACGAAGAAGAATCAGTTCCTCTGCAATGATGCCTGACTAAACAAAATGTCAGAGCGTTTAAGATGTAAGAATGTCATTAACTCTCTCCCGCACGAATAACAAGACCCCTTGGGTGTTTCCTGAAAGAGCTACCAGATGAGAAGTAAGGTTAGACGCCCTGAGGAGTTCTGACAGAATCCCAATATGGATCTTCAAAAAACTACGTTCTCATGGGGGAAAGTGCTGACGGCACGTGTCTCAAGTAGGAGGAAATGCACGGTGGCATAACCCCATCTTCAGAAGGATCGAGCGTTATGTAACTCTGGGGCAGAGGTGTGATGGAAGGCGAAGAGTTGTGTATCATCCCCTTCCGATCTATACCGGTCGAACTTCCTCTCACAACGGCTAGGGAACCCTTCACTCACTAGAAGGATGGTCTTCATTTCTTATGTGCGGACCGAAAAACCATGCTGAAGAGGAAGAGAAATCGCTTACAGCGACACAGAAACTAATAGTATAGTGTACACTAAAACCAGTGTACAAATTAATAAATACCTACTTACGTGAATAACTGTAATACATTGCCTTACAAACATTAATGACGATTCAAATGGAGAGTTTTTTGACCGTAGATATTATTATTAGATGTGACATCTAATATTAGCCATTATTCAAATGGAGAGTTTTTTGACCGTAGATATTATTATTAGATGATTTTTGTTGGGGTTCGGTCAAAGTCGATCCAAAATAATACAAATTAAAAAAAATATATTTTTTTTTAAATTATCTGCCGACGTTTCTGGGTGATTATCTAGCCAGGACTATCATGAAGACGAGAGGGGACGTCCTGGGAATATGAACATTCAGTCATGGAAATGTGAACTTAGGGACAGGACGTCCCTTCTCGTCTTCATGATAGCCCTGAAGATGGCTTACTACGTAAGCCGAAATGTCGGCAGATAATTTTTTTTTAAATACACTTTAATTAAAATTTGTATTTTTTTTTTTTTTATGGATTTACCTTGACGGAAACCTAACAAAAATTATCTAATATTATTTTGTTATATTTTCTCTTTTAGCTTATAAGCAGATTTTCCGCAAGTATATCAAGCAAGCCGTTTTGACATCTTGATGGATCTTGTGAAAAAAGTCTTAATTTTAATGAATTTTAATAATTGTTCCGTTCAAAATATTAGATATATGTGTGTGTTTATCTGTAGGGGCTCCCAAGTATTCAAATTTTAAAAGAAAGAAACAAAGAAATCTAATTTCGTATTAAGCTGTTTTTTTCAAACTTTTAAATGTTCGTTAATGACAATAATCTGGAAAGGAGGGTTCATAGTTGGACCAAATTTAAAAAGCTTCAATATCTTTTTGTTGTGCAGTTATTATAAATGAAAATATTTATAAAATAAAATACGTGTGAAGTAGAATTTTCTAACTTTTATGTTTTGTTAACTTTTTATGACAAAAGTAAGATTGTAACTTCGAGTATTCGATGGACCTAGTGATAAAAATTGATAGTTTGGCTTTTCATTGTTTAGTTTTGAGCGAATTGATTTTGGCAGAAGTCTGATATGTGAAAATGAGGTAAATATTTCGCTACAGTAGTGATATAACAAAAATTAATAGTGCGTAGTAAAGTAATTGGAAAAAATATTCAAAATAGTAACTATGGGTGTTATACTCCTTCTTGAAATGTCTAAAGCCAGCCTTAGTGATCCATTTGATCAAGCCAGCCTTGATAGGTCATATTAGTCATTTACTAATTTTTATTGCAAGGGAACAGAATAAAAAATCTAACTGTCCCAGCCAGGACTCCAACCTGGATCTCCTGCTATCCGGGCCGGTGATTAGGAGATCCAGGTTCGAGTCCTGGCTGGGACAGTTAGATTTTTTATTCTGTTCCCTTGTACTAAAAATTAGTAAAATTTACGTGGGATTAAAGACCACAAAAAATTAATATCTATAAAGTTAGTCATTTATTCTTGTCCACCTGTAAAGAATTTTTTTAAGTTAACACGGGTTAGTTTAATTTTTTTTTTTTTTGCGGGTATAGAACATTTAAATAATGTGAAATGTAAATTAACAATGCATTTTGTATTAAGTTAACGTGTTTCCTACTGAGACCAAGGCCGTGGTTTCTGCCCAAGCAATATATATACCAGGAGGAAGAAATGAATTCTTGGCTAATCGCAGGTCACTAGCCTGTGTGTGCAATGATGTGAGTCATTTCCAGTGAGCGGTTGCATTTAAGACTCTCATAGTAGAAAGAAGGTTGTCCCTTAGCGGCCCTCCCAGATACCCTAACTGATGGTATCGAAAACTTTGTATTCCAACTGCGTTCAAATGTCTGAGGATGTGGGGTGAATGTAGTCTCGAAAAATATCTGGAGAGATGACATTATGGAAATCGGATACTTTCTCGACTAGTGTTGAAGACGATTATTGGTAATAACCCAGTGAATGTAAAAAACTGGAAAATTTAGTTTGCTATAAGTCATAATTATGCATTTTATAATTAATTATGCATACTTATATAATTATGCACATTATAATTTTCTACAATTTAGTCTAATTTCAAAGAAGGAATTATAAAAAGATCAAATTTGTGTAGATGTTATTAAAGAGTAATAACACACACAATGCAATTAAACATATTTTATGTTACGGTTATAATTTCCTGATTCTAACCTAGTAAATATGAAAACATAAAAACTGTCTTCATGCCTTGCTCGTAAGAAACAAATAATCAATTTATTGATTATTTAATTAATATAATTTAGCTGCGGTTAATGTGTACTCAGCGTACAAATTCTAATTGTGTTGTGGAAAAAAAATGATGGAAATTACTTGAAAATTAGATTTACCATGACAAAGCAACGTTTTCATTTATTATGAATCCTATAACTAAACTGATTTGTCAGCTTTCCCTATTCGTTCTTTGGCATGCTGTAATGGACGAAGTGTTGAAATCGCTCAGTGAAAGTGTTGAAATCCTTCATCACTCGGCCAATCTAACATATAACAATTTTTTTTACTATTGGTATGGTTTCTCTATAATTAAAACTGCGTGGGAGATATTAATGGTAATAATGTTCCAAAGTAAATTGTTATCAGACGATGGCTAAGCAGCCTTCATTGACGTTTTAACTTTGAGCGGCATATATGATTTTTTTTTTTTTCTGCCTCGTTTATTAGTAAAAGTGATATATACAAAAATTTGTTATGAAATAGCAGTCCGTATGCTATGGTGGTGTGAGTGTAATTGGTACACCACCTATAGCCTATAGCGACCCTTTTACCCGTAGGTATGTGCGGGTTATGGTGAGAATACATCTGCGGACGTTGTGCTCCGAGGAGCTTTACAAATGAAGTAACCGGTGAGGCATAACCGGCGTTTATATGAAGTATGACACACGTACACAGGTGTGTCATTGAGAACTTAAATCTAACATATTAAATCTAATATTATATACAATATTTACATATGTACAAATTGAGCGGGGAGTCATTCCGCTGTATCGATGTAGTTGGCAGTAGACTCAGATCCCTGCCAACAGCTAGGTTGTTGAGGTGGTACTATATCCCTGGACAAGGTATTTAGACAGTTTTTAAGGCTGTCATAGAACTTGACATGCCTCCTACGCAGGATGTCTCGTATTGAGGGGAGTTCAAGTTCCTCGTGGATTTGGGTATATATTGATAAATATAAATTGTTAATGGAAATTTTTTTACACAAACATATGCCTCTTAATAATCATATGATGTATACCCGTATTGAGTTCATTATTTAACATCTCGTGAATTAGATCAACCCTCAAGTTGAGGCTGTAAGGAGTTAATTTAGCACTAAGAGTAGATACATCGCGTATACATTTGGCTGATGATAGATCTCTAAACCATTGTTGCTTAATATTTTGATTGTTTCAATTCTGAAATGCTTTAATTTTAATTTATGGTCGTTACAAAAGCGATAGAGGAGTGGGTTTTAATTCAATATATTTCTCTGAGGGATTTGTAGCCGCCTCATGTGGTACTTATGTGCGCTTGGCCAGACCTCAGAAATCTTTACCTGCCTCTTACACAATCTGGCAGATGATTGGGTAGTTTTTCTAAAGCAGGGTGATTGGTCCTGCTCTCTCTTTCTAATACACACTCATCACACAACTATGTATATGTTTGAGAATCCTTACTTCATCACGAGTGCCCCAGACTACTAGCGCCAACAGTGAAGATATCAGACTTTCAATTTGTTCTTCCCGTGAATTCCTCCTGCCTGCCCCTTGCCCTGTTTCATTCGCTGCTTCTTTTGGCCATTCAGTACCTGTGGTCTAAAGAAGTATGAAACCTTCGGCAATGCCCACTCTCTTTGAGACAGAAAAAAACCCTATTGTGGTTGCCCAGATCGTGCCGTTCAAAGAAGAATAGTTTGCAACCTCACATTCCTTATTCGCTGAACCAGGAATGGAAGAAACGACCAAGGATGAAGGCAGCGACGCCATGAATCATACTATATTTGTAGTCGTAGGGTGCTTCTCAGACCGGTTTTTATGAGTCAAGAGAATCGAGAGTTAGTAAAAGGATTTGGGTTGATGCACATTCATATATGTCCTTCTTGAAATAATAAGATATAAAAAATAAATTTATTAAACATTTCAAACATGAGCACTTATACACACATACACATATAGTTACACACACACATAAATCTTATTTATTTCATGACTGAAATTTTTTTTATAAAGGCAATCTAAACAGAAATAGGTAGTAAATTAATGAAGCTACTTTTTAATTATTAAGAAATTGCAATGGATGAAAGGTTTCAGTATTATATATTAATTATGTATTTTTTGAGGGATGAGTATATTGCTTGTGCTATTGTTTATATACACAATACACACACACACACACACACACACACACATATATATATTATATTGTTATAGTTCTAGCTATGTCCTAGACTGTTATTATCAGATTTCGACCAGCTCCTAAGTAGATATATTTTTTTATATAAAAAAAATGTAAATAATTTAATGTTTTGTTTTTAAAAAGGCTTAAAACGTTTTGAAAACGTAAGTAAAAAGTAATTTTATTTTTGATGATTCCATAGTACTTATGGAAATCTAGTCAACCAGCGTTCCTTGGAGTATTCAAAAGATTATACCTAATTCCAGTCTGTATTCATTTGAAATAGCTGTTTTTAAAATAATTTTTCCTGAGAAAACAAATAAAAAATAATTCAGCTTTTTATTGAATAATTCAATGGAGAATGTGCAATTCTTTGCTCACTTAGAATGTTTTAACGAAGAAAAAAACAAGTCTAATAGAATGAGCGCCAGTCACTGCAGGGATTTCACAAGTCAGACCGGTCGCCATTAGCATATCAGAGACTAACTCTACTGGCCCTGAATTCCTCAGCTATAGCTTGCGGAATAGCTCTCTCTGAGTCTGGATTCCTCTCGTAGGTATTCGCAGGGGCCTTGGACGCCATCTGGAGGAGAGACTTCACTCTGAAGGGGGAGAGGGGAATAACAGTACAGACACTTCCCCTTTCTTTCAAGAGGCACCGGCTCAAAGACCCTACCTAGAAACTGTACTTTTCACTAAAAAAAAAAAAAAAAATAATAATAATAATAAAAAATAACCCTCTTCTTCAGTGGACCAGCTAGCTCTCTATTATACGCCCCCGCCATTTGTAATCTATACACCAATGGACGCCTAGCCCTGACGGTAATTCCTCCCAGGCTAATGCATCTAACTACATGCTGAGTCTGAAGCTAAGTCTTACAATCAAAAGTTGGTGAATTGAGATTTAAAAAATTAAATATTAAGAAATAGGAGAGTTTTATGACCGTAGATATTATTCTAAGATGATTTTAGTTGGGGTTCGGTCAAGGTAGATCCAAAAAACACAAATTTAAAAAATGTATTTTTTAATAAAGGATTGTCTGCCAACTCTAAGATGATTTTAGTTGGGGTTCGGTCGAGGTAGATCCAAAAAAACACAAATTAAAAAAATGTATTTTTTTTTTTAAATGAAGGATTATCTGCGAACGTTTCGGCTTACATTGTAAGCCATCTTCAGGGCTGTAGAAATACAATGTCATGAGAATACAGTAATATTTGAAATTAGTATAATAGAAAATTATAATATAATGTGATATCAAGAGTATGAATGTAGAAAGCTATGTAAGACAATTAAAAGTTTATGAAAACAATTTGTGGATGGCTTACAATGTAAGCCGAAACGTTGGCAGATAATCCTTCATTAAAAAATTATACATTTTTTTAATTTGTGTTTTTTTGGATCTACCTCGACCGAACCCCAACTAAAATCATCTTAGGATTAATGGAGAGAATTAGATCAAATTAAAGATGTGTACTCGAGAGAATTAGATTAAATTATGAAGAGAGCTTTATAAGAAATTCAGTCTATGTCTTCTGACAATTAATAACTAATTTGTAACCAGAAGAGTTTTTATTTTAGCCTAAATTTCAGGCCTTCATCAGGGCTGATTATGAAAAAGAAACATAAATAAATAATATAGAAGCATGTCTATATGTCATAAGCAAACAAAGAATAATTAATTGACAATAAATGTTTTTCATTCTTCAACTATCAAGACCGAATTCTCGATAATCCTCTCCTCATAAAATTTCTTGGTCAACAAATTTAACTCAAAATAGATCAAATTATTTCAAGGCAGACATTTTGAATCTGGTCTGGTCGTCTGTACTGAATACAGAATTTCTACTCAGGGTTTTAAATAAATCAAAGAATAATTTATTTTCCTAACAATAAAACTATTCTTTTAACAAATACATTAAAATTTCCTTAATAGATTTGCTTAAGGACCACTAAACTGTTTTGTTTGTATGACTTGAGGCTTTTACAAGTCAGTCTATACTTCAGATATCTTGACACCTCTATCTTTCTGTACAGGACTCTTGGCTATTAGATTCCCCATAATTTTGTACCTCCGAGTAAGTGTGACCATCCCTCTTGTGTCCTCAAAATGCAGTGACCTATCTTATCTTTTAAAGACAAATCACCTCATATACATTTTTAAAGAAAACACTTTCCTCCCTTGGCATTCTCCTGCCTTGATCCATTTATATAACGAATTCCCGCCTACAGTTAGCCCTGAAGGCATTTTATGGATGGGGGAACTATTTGGAACTCGGCTGGCTCAGGAGTCGAAATGCCTGCCGGGCAATAAACACCTAGATCGGGCAACCACTTTTCCGAACTCCGTCGTGAAATGTCAAGGGACCCACGACACACTTGCTCCCAACTCCCATCGACAGATACATCGACCTCCAGCAATGTGCTCTTCCACTTGACATAACTTTCTTTATTTTCATAAGGGCATACGATTTTTTCCGTGTAAGTAATGTGATGGGATATACTAGTGATAGCACTAGGTACTGTCAAATGCACCATTTATTTCATAATTTATTAAATGAAATTTTTTACAGTAAATAAAATAAAAAAAACATGTACTGTATATAAGTAAAATCAAATATATTTCCCCCCTATTCAAGTTATAAAATATTTTCTTTTGATAAGTCACCTCTAATTGACTCAGGAACAGCAGGAATGGTCTTCAAGTCTCATCCTGGTCTTTGTCTTGCCAGCTCCAAGGTTGAGACCTTTCACGCATATTCTTCAGAGAAGTTTCAATGTATTATTGGCTTATTCTATAATATTAAATCAGAACAGCCTTTGTCATTATCTAGGGGTGTTAAACGTGAAAGTTAATCTCACTTAGTCATTTTTATCTGTACTTAGTCATTAGTTGATATGTCCTTTCCTGTATAATACAACTTACTAATTTATAATGAACACAAGTCTGACATTTTTCGTCAGTGTTTAGACTTTTATTAGCTAAATGAATACAATTTAAATTATTCTGTTATGCTGATCAATAAATAGATACTTGAAAAAAATCGACCTGTCATCAGCATAACTGAAAGACCGATACTTTGGGTCGTTTCCAACCTGACTCTATGTGTTCGAGGTCCGTCCCAGGTAACTTCTATCGAAAAATAAAAGCTTTCCCCAAACAATGGGTGTATAGGCTTGGGTACTTGCCTGCAGGTAGCCCCTCATTCTTTGACTCTAAATGATGAAAAAGGAGCTAAAACATTTTTTTTTTTAAAGAAGGAATTCACTCAGGTAAGAGCAACTTAAATTAAAAGCAAAAGAGAGATGGGGAATTTGCCTAGCCCTCGAACTAAATTCTTACAACCCTTCATATTCGTTTCCAGAGAAAATATTACAGATCTAAAATGTTAGAAAATAATATTTATTCATACTATGTTTTCATAAAACAAATAATTATATTGAAAATTAATCAATTTAGTCTTCCTCTACATTTCCTATCCTAATCAATTAAAATGAGTTCATTTAACAATTTGCACAATTTAGTATACATATATATTAAATATGCTTTATATATTTTAAGGGGGCCAGCCAAATCCCGTAAGCTACACTTTTCAGTAACTTCCTTAATTTTCGTATTTCGCAAAAATGTTAAAAAATTTAACTATACGCTTAACATATTCTACAATTTTTTATAACAATAAATTATTTTATGCATTATACCCCTTATTTACTGGACTCATTGGTTTTTTAATAAAGCACTAATATCAAATTTGGTTTCTTTATTTTAAAAATTGTGGATGGAAGATAATGCTAAGGTTATACTTATAATATTTATCCAAAGCCTATTCAGGTTACTTCCACGAGGGAAATATGCTAAAAATATATAGGGATAATTATATATGAGATCTTTATTATTTTATAAAGATCTATATAACGCCTCATATGTATATATAAAGACGTATAATGTCAACTTGCAGTTTCTTGTTTGAAGTTAGGCTTGGATCTTATACAGAGATTGTGGTGTTCTTGCATAAATCACGCTCTGAAATTAGAAAATATTACGTTAGGAATTTAGTATGTAGAAAGAATGATCCAATGGCGTTCAAAAGTAATCCCTAACGACAAGCATTGTTTACTTGTACGTTAATGAAGGACCAGGAGTTCGTCCAAGCATTAAAGACGAGCTAAAATAGTATGGCTGCGATAAAGATAGGAATCCTGCTTGAAGGCGAGTGAAAGGAGCGCTTGCCACACACTTTCATGGGCTCTAGCTGGCAGGCACTTCCTGTCCTGCGCAAGCTATCTAGCTCCTTGGGGGCATATCTCATCGCGACAACCCCATCTCTCACTGCACAGATCTCGCCTGATCACCAGTCAAGATGATCTTTTAGTTAAATTTTTAAGAATGAATACATTCGCCTACTACCGTCCCTGTTTCGTTCGTCCTACATCGTACTATAGGCATTATTTAACCTGCAAAATGAGTTCAAAATGTCCAATGTAATTTAGTCATTTTTTCAGAAGCAGCGATACGACAATATGAATTTTAATTCCAAAAAGAATATCTTATCCAATTTCAATATGGAGTACAAAAATTATTGTGAAAAACAAGTCTTTCCCAAAATTCAAGGAAAAAGATTTGGCTCTTTGGTAGAAGAAAGATTTCGACTAATCGATCTACAAAGTTTGTTAAAGAAAGAATGTAAAAAATTTCCGAAATTCTCCATATTCCCGACTTTGCCCCCGGTTAGGTAAAGACTTTCATTGGGGGGCCAAGGTATTCCATGGGATCCGGTCGGGTACCGCATTCCTGGCGCTGCGGGTTCAAATCCTTCACTTGGTAAGCTTTTATCGATAAATACAAACTTGTCCTGAGTCATGGATGTTTAGAAGAGGATGACAACCTGTATATATCCTCTCCCTCCATGACCCTAAGTCGTTAATAGTAAGGCTAACAATTGAATTTAAAAAAAAAAAGTGTTTTTACTCCTATTGTCTTATAATACATAAATGAAAGTATAGAAGTAGGTAAAAATTTCGAAATAAATTTATACATAATCCCCTTCTTAAAGGACAGAGGGGATCTGTTTTGATTTTGAGTAATAATAGCTTACCCAGAGCCATGAATGTTTAGAATAGAATTATATATAAAATAAATAAGTTATTTTTTATGTAATTAATTTTTAAATTCTTGATTTGAGGGAGAGAGGGCGATTCTCCGACATAGGGTTCCGGGTCAGCTTCTTCGCTACCTTTAAAAATCGTTTAACAGTTTGGGAGTTCCTCTTTTGCATTGTGTGTGCTGTAGCCACGACACTGGAGGTTTGTCGGGAAGTTATGGCTCTTATAGATTCGACATGCGTTTTGAATGGAAATATAAGGGCATTATATTACATAATCACAAGGTTAAGGTTATGTTTATTTACATTCTTTACATTCTTATCATGCTTGCTAATTTACTGGCATCTAATGAACAAAATCTTTACTACAAAGCAGCTATTGGTGCGTTTCTTAAAAGGACAGAGTTGAAGAAGGCTTTTGGAATTCTGACTCCTCAGGAAGAAAGACGGTAATTAGGGACGGACTAGCTGCGCTGAACTCACCCCTGCGTGACGGACTGCTTTTTGTTGCGGAAGGTTTTTCCTTTTTAACCCTTAGTTCTTCTAGCATCTGGTCATCGACTTTAATAGGCACCAGTAAAATATACATATACTTCATTGTCTAAGGAATGGCTATACTGGGAGTCAGTCCGCAGATGGTAGAGAAAATAAGCGGGCGCCAGGGTAGCACATGGGATCCGCTGAGGTTCAAATCCCGCCTTGGGCAAGCTTTCATGGATAAATAAAAGCTTGTACTGAGCCATGGATGTTTAGAATGGCAACCTGTAGATAGCCCCTCCCTCTATGTTCCTAAATGGTTAGAAGGGAAATTTAAACTATATTTAGGGCTTGTATTTAAAACAAATAAAAAAACCAACTCTTGAAATATTGAGAATATTTATTTTTATTATCGTATTAGCGGCTTCAAAATCTAACTATCTTAAGCAAGTAATTATGATTGGGTATTGATTAATGGAGGATATCTCACCATTACTGGCTTCCAGAATGAATTATTTTTGCAACAGCCATCCAAGTTCTAAAGACCAAACTCCGACAGTATCGCCTTTTAAATTTTTAGTGTTATATTCTTCTCTTTTAAACTCAATTTATTTCAAAGTGTTATGTATATGTATAAATTTTGTTCCTTCTCTAAATCCCTTCTACTCCTCGTCCGATTTTAGCAGCCATTAGCGAATTTAGAGATCATTTATTTAAAAGATGCATAAATACTAAATTTGGTTTCATTATTTAAAAATGCAGCTCATTCATGAAGGACTTTTTCACTACTGATGACACATTTCGTTTCCAATTAAACCATAATAATAATAATAATAATACTTTTATGAATAGACGATTGGAACGTTCCTGACAATTAATAATTTCTTGAATGTTTATAATTTGAATACGTTCATGTAAATAATTAAGTCATTTTAAAATAATGAATTCATTTATGTTTTATGCTTTAATAATTTTTAATAACTTTTAGTATATATTAAATCTAGCAAAATTTCTTTCGTCGAAAGGAAGTTGTCGGGAAGCTTTTGGCCACAATTATATTAAAAAAAAAAAAAAAAAAAAGTTAAAAGAGTTAATAGTTTTACTTAATTCTTGAATCAGGTAAATTTTCAATTAATTAAATAAAGGACTTACAGAAAGAAAATGATTTGATCATTTAATTAATTTCTGGAATTTGTATGATTTTATTTTTGCAAACTTTTGGGTTGTTTAAGTAGACAAAATGAAAGAATGAAAGTCTTCGATTGGTTCAAGAAGTGAGAGCTGAACCAGTTGTCCAACGAACCATTTCTTTCCCTGGTGGATGACGGCGTCCACCGCTGATCAGTCAGGAATATCCCTGCATATGACATTGCGAACGTATTTGGCGTTGTAGGAGTCCATTGTACTCTACTGCCAAAGCATGTACATTCCTAGAGTTTTGTGATCACGTGCCCATGACGCATTGGAATCAAAAGTCAAACACACTGGCGCAGGAAGTGTCACCAGACACTATTCAATTTTACACCATAAGAGGGCGCTTATCAAATGGTGTTCAAAGAAGCTAGAAAACTTTCCCGTGTTCATTAATCTCAAACTTTGGCGAAATAATTATTATTTCTTCTACTTATGGGTAATATCAGAGTATATTCGAACAAAAAATCAACTCTGATAGTATTGTGAATAATTCCCTTTTTTATAATTTATTGATACAAAGCAACTGTCGAACTTAACATACGCAGATCTTTTTTTTTTTAGAAAATTATCTCCTTAATTCGCTATTTTTCATCACAATTATTGATAATCCTATAGAATGGGACCTGATTCCAAACGTGTCAATGCCACATGGAATATTTGCTACATTCGTAAATAAATTCAAAGCTATCCTTGTAGACTTTGTTATTTCTGTCATATACCTTCTGTCCCTGCCATTGGATGTATCCTCCGGAACAGACCACAGATTGAGACAAGGACTTGTGGCGAACCTCAAGATTACCTTCTTGAATCCCCGAATAGAAAGTGCAAGTTTCAATTCTGCACTCACCTTTTATTTTCAAAACGTTTTATTTACAGCTCAATTTTTTTTTTTTTTTAATGTAGGATACCTTTAAGAACTAAGACTTCTTCAACAGGTACAATACATCTTAAGAAAATTACAGTAATAATGCGCAGAAGTATGACTCTTCAATGGTCAATGAGTTAGGGTGCAAACTCATCTGCAGAAATTCTTCAATTGAGGCTTCAAATTCAGATAGGGAGAACAGCAAAGAACTCATGAGTGATCTTCGAAAAACTGTCCATTGACTGTATTTTTAAATTACTTTCAAAATACAATTTGACCTTCATTTATTTAAAATAAACTATTTCCACCTATCACTCCCTTATGATCAGATTGTATTGATGACTGGTGACTTAAGAGTTTATCCTCATCGCACTCTGCCATTATCTAAGAATGTCATATATATCTGGTGAAATGACATACATTAAATTTAATTTAATATATATTTTTCATAGGAAGAAATACTCATTACTTGCATTTGTGTCATTTTATTCTACTTTTTATGGAAAAGTTTTTGAATGGAAAAGCAGCTGCCAAGGCTGTTCCCATGGTATTATATAAACAAAGATAAAAATTATGCCCAAAAAAAAATAATATATATATATATATATACACACACACACACAAAAAAAAATTAATATATATATATACACACACACACAAAACTTCATCCTCTCGAGAGAATTTAACGAATGTGTTTGTCCATCGTACTCAAGCTATCGTAATTCGGTGGCTTTTATTGCATGTCGACGATTAGACATCTAAGAATGTTAATTAGCCCTACACCTTTCGTAATACAGATGTAGAAAGAGGGTCACAGCGTTTTTATTAATTGCCAGGTTATAATGAATCTAAACCAACAGCAGATCTGTTATGTCGGTGACGAGATTTAATTTGATTATGTAATGAAATTTCAGATTTAGAGAAAATGTTTAAAGTGATTTATGGTGAAGATTGTTTATCTATTGTAAAATGACTGGTAAAATTTAAACTAACAATAAGTTCAAATGGAGAGTTTTTGACCGTAGAGATTATTAGTAGATGTTTTTTGTTGGGGTTCGATCAAGGTTGATGAAAAAAAAAATGCAATTTAAATAAAAATTTATTTTTTAAATTTTTCGACGGCTTACATTGTAATGACCACAGTTCATGAACATTTGATCCAGGTGACACGAGGTCCCCTCTCGCCTTCATGATAGCCCTGAAGATGGCTTTAAGTCGAAACGTCGTCAGATAAGTAGAAAATTCATTTATTTTTAAATTGTGTTTTTTGGATCAACCTTGTATAACTCCCCCCCCCCCATCCCAAAAAAAAGAAATCGACTATTAAACTAACAATATTTAAAAGTAAAATAAGTTATTCTTGTGATTTCACCTTGAACTGGAAAGTCTAGGTTGAATGGAGTGGAGGAATTGACCATTGGACCATGGAAGGCGGCGACCATTATTGACTCATCGCAGACTTTCACTTGGCAATTTCCAAATCCTGTTCCTTCGCACGGATTGCGAAAGAAGACATGTTGTTTGTCAAACTATGGTGGGTAGGTAAACTTCCTTCGTACTCCACCCGGTCTGTTTGTAAAATGATCTTGAGCATAAAATGTACAAATATTGTTTTGGAGCTTTCTAATAATGTATATAATAATATATACTTCATGAATATGTAAGGGGAAGTTTCCCTCTTTGAGAATTCCACTTGACCAATTTTACTTTATTACCAGAAAAAAACAATAATAATTTGACAAAAAATCTTATATTATTATCACTATTTATTAATTTATTTGCTTAGCTATAGACTAGCTTACAGTTCGCATTGAAATTTGTATATCACACATACATTCGCATATATTTGTGATAGACTTTTGTTTCGTTAGAATGTATAGTAAAGTTAAGATGCGAGTATTTACTATTTTAGACTTTTTAAATTTATATTTTGTTACATTGTGTATATTTTATTATTATTTTTTATTACTTCCCTTTCATTATTTACGAAAAAATGCGTTAAGAAATAGTGTCTTGCCCAAAGGAGTTTTTGTTTGTCATTAGCCTATGCAAAACGAATTGGAAAGCTAATTTGGTTCCATCAATGGAAATTATCTTTCCATGTATCTAACAATAATTTAAAGAAAACGTTAGATTTTTTCTAAATTTTATATTGGCATAAAGTTGTATACGTTTATATTGGCATAAAAGTGTATACGCATTCTCTCCAATTATTTTATCGATATTTTAAATATTGTGCTATTAGTAATTTATCTTTTAATTTTGATTAAAATTATTTATTCTTTTTACCTAAAAAGCATAGTTTTTAATATAAATATTTTATTTGGTTGTGGTATTTTATCCCACGTAAATTTTAAACAATTAATGAGAGGGAATAGAATAAAAATTCTATCTTTCCCAGCCAGGAACAGTTCGTTCCTAAATAAATTTTCTGAATATATTATTAGGGAATGGTTCTTATTGTTATGCCAAACATTTAGTTCTTACCCAGGGATATTATAGATGGTAAGGTGTATTTTTAAATGTTTCTCAAAGATTAATGTTTAATTTTCTTAATTGATGAAAATAATATCATTATTTTAAATTTTAAATTGAAAAAAAATATATATGGCGTTCCATTTACAATTTGCCAATATACAATTTCAATACATTAAAGAATCTTTCGAAGTTGAACAATAAATATTGTATATTACCAATGGTGTTATTCATAAGTTAAAGCACATATTTTCCTAAATTAATAACTTGTTTAACAGACAGAGTAAACATTTTTTTAAAAATTTATTATTTCACGATTAATAAGTCTTCGCAAAAAGAGTCCCAAAATAGCTGTAATGATTCCGACACAACATAAATTAAATCATTCTTCTACATTTTTATCGATCTGAGAAAGATATCGTTCTTAAAGTTTCTTCCTAGCCATTGCTGCTCAAACTTGAAGAATTGACAAGTGCGATGAGCGAAAGGTTGGCTGTGAGGGTCTAAGTGACAACGACCTAACCCGAAGAGAAATCCATTTGCTAAATACAATACGGTGGAATCCATTGCACTAAGTTAAACTTTTGAGCTTTTCTCGCGAACAACCCTCAATAATTGTAAATAATAAACATTTGTAAGAAACTGATTTTTTTTTTAAAACCTCCCTCATACTCACATATAGTATTGGAGAGAGGGGCTGTTATCTACTCTGTTATCTGGAGAGTTATCAGGCTGTTATCAGTTTAGATCAATTCCTCATTCTAAGCACTCATGGCTTAGGTCAGGTTTTTATTTCTCGATAAACTTTACCCAATAACATATTTTTCATTGATAAATTCTCCTTAGTTCACCCAGGTCCACCCACACACACACAAAAAAAAATTATTTTGCTTCAATTTGAAGAATTTCATTTTCATTTCATTCAATTCCAAATGTACTAATTGAAGCTTATCTAATCTCAGGGAGCCAAAGCCAAAATTGCGAACACGTTCTGACACGGAAGTATGAAGGTCATCACAAGCCATGCGTTGCAACGGAATCATGTCGACGTATGAATCTCCAGCTATCAAGGTTTCATGAATACTTCTCGTAGGAGAAGTCCTTCGAAGTCTGCAGGATCGAGAGTTTGTTTTCCTTACGAATAAGTTAAAAGCCCTTCATGCAGGAGTTGCGTATAATATGCGCATTCCTCTGTATCCTAGTTGATAAATATTTATTGTTGAACTCTCCGAGACATGTAGTCCCTATTTTCCATTAAATATATTTTAATTTATCAATAAATAAAAATTAAATTAAAAAAAGAAAAAAGGAACAGTTCCATTGCATTAAACGTAAGTAATTCACCCGCTTAATAGTAAAGACCGTCTCGGTCCAATTTATTTTGCTTAATAAATTAGCCAATTTCCTTTGCAAATTTGAGAACTCTGTCAAAATTAGGAAAAGTCAATCCTTTAGTAAGTTGAATCGGAGAAAATATCGAAAAATTCTGTAATAAAAACAACTTACATTCTCAATCTGCTAGCCCTAAATAAGGACATCTAAAATCACAAATCACAAATTTAGTAGAGTGAGTTATCATTTTACCTACTAAATGTATTTTATATTATTTCAGGTTAAAAACTGTTCACTGAGATTCTAATTTTATCTGTTCAGAAATTAGATTTAAAAAAACTTAAGAATCTTACACTATGATGGAGAAGCTTGGTTATATATTCAGGGGATCCGTTCGTGAATAAGCATTTATTCTAAGCTCTATTTATGTATAAATGTATGTTTAGAATGGGGTTGTAACCTGCTGATAGCCCCTTCCTCCATTACCCTAAGTGCTTGAAAGGGAGGCTAACACTAACAAAAAGAAAAAGCCAATGAAAGGAATATATATNTTTCTTTAGAAATCAATTTTGAGTTTTATTGTGACAAACTTAATAATGCGGCCCCTGCAGTGCGAAAAGCCTCTTGAGGGCAAAGACCACAAGATCCTTTGCTCATTAGGATACTCATTCTATCTTATTCATACAAGAAATGCAAGGGAGTTGGAATAAAAATATCTTACTACCTCAGCCGGGACTCGAACCTGGATCTCCTTTTTTCCGGGCAGTTGTGCTCTCCAACTCCCTGCACTTTACTACGAGTCTAAACCCCCGAGTAAGACGAATAAATCGTATTATGCTCGAAGGAGCTAACATTCTCGGCTATTTGTTAGACTCTCGTTTTTTCTTTTTTTTTTCTTAAATTTCTTTTTTGAATAATGACTTTAGCTGTGGTAATTAATCCCACGTAAATTTTATCAATTTTAGTGCAAGGGAATAGAATAAAAAATCTAACTGTCCCAGCCAGGACAGTTGGATTTTTTATTCTGTTCCCTTGCACTAAAATTGTTGGGAATATATTTTTTTTTTTCAAGAATGGGTAGCTGTTTTCCACAAAGTATTTAATGATATATATGGATCTTAAATATGAAATTCACAACAGAAATTTTTATATCAAGCCTACACTTTCTATCAGATTAAGAAGTTAAAAAATATTCAAAAGTGTTATTTTCTCAACCTAATTTTATTCTAGGCAAGACATAGCCTCGTACTTATGTTTTTTCACACTAAATTCAGATTTTACTCTTGAAATAAATCAACCTCTCTGGTATTTATCTTTGTTCGAGTCCGACTTGAATGCGATTCACTCCAGCTGCTTCTTCTCTAGCTGGAGAAGACAGAGAGTGTCTGGCCCCATCGCGCATGGAGATCGGCGTTTCCAGGACTGGGCTCTGCTGGAGGCCAGCTAGTCCTCCACACCGATAGGTTCGGGTCAGAAGAACAGGTCTTACCAGTCCCTCTCTCTTCCTTCTCACCACGGAATGTCATGTCACAAGCTCTCCTCTCCTGCCCTACCGTTAGCTCTCCTTTCCCGTCTTCAAGGCTCCTCCATTTCTTTATTTCTCCTAGAGCTGGTGCCATTGCACTTGAGTACTTTTTTCTCCCTTATAGGAGGTTGTAATTATACTAAGATAATTACTACTTCTACTTATGTCTTTTGAAATGGTGACGAGAAATATATACAATTGAAGCATAATAGCAACATATTTTAATTTAATTGTCAATAAACAGCATTAAAACACTTCTAAAAGTTCGACTTTACATGTTAAAAGAGACATTTATGTGCTGAGAGCCATAGTGTAAAAAATCTTTGTTTATTCCTCAAAATATTTAAATTTACAGCTTGCATTAATTTATGCACATAAATTCAATTTAGTTTAAAGTTAAACATTGAGAAAAAGAGCGAACGACATATGTTTTAGTCATTTAATCCAACGCACCCTCCCTCAACCACCTTCTCTACTGATTTCATCCAAAATATATACAGCATACATAAACACCCATCAAATTACACAAATTTAAAATTTTATCAAAATCCAGGTGACGGAACTTCTTTTTTTTTTTTTTTTTCTTGTCTCGTTTAATTGAATTCAGCATCCAATGGCAAAAAAATATTTCTGAATCACACTTTAAAGAGACTTTAACGGTGGTACAAAGAGGATAATTCATTCTTGTTACTAGCTCAAAAATGTAATGTGATGGTACAGTGTTAATTTTAATTACTTGACTTTTTTTTTATATGTTTGAGGTAAGGATAAAAAAAAAATCGATTTTAACAACTAAAAATTCATATAGTTGTAATTAGGGTCTTGTTTTATTAGATTGACTAATAGATAATATTATTAATAAATATCATGAGCAGACATATGCCCTATTACAAGTGAAACTATACAATATTGTTAAGTGTAAGGTATTACAACATCAACTAAGTGGATAATTATTGTTAATAGCTTACAGTAAATTACCCACCAAAAGCTTAATGAAGAATTTAACTTTGGGAATGGCTGTAAAATGTTTCTTTTGCAATTCAATTTCCTTCACTATTTTCCGTATTTGATTAAAATTAATTAAATAAATGATAAACACCGTAATAAAAACATTAATTAAAGTTCCATTCGAGATTACTACAAATTACTTTCATGATTTTTTTTTTTCTTTTACGAAGATGAAAAGTCTTCAATAAGATAATAGTGTTCATTGTGTTCTGTTTAATCTCTCTATGAAGCCTTGATAAGCTTGGAAATTTGAAACACATTATTCATTAGAAAATAGAAAAATCTCTCCACGTCAAAACCTTTTCGGGCATTTGAACTAAATTCTGCTAAATTCGGTTGAATCATGAAGAAGTGTGTTTGAAAAGTTGTAGCTGTTTTAAAGATCAGAAGACTCTCCGGTTTATGAAACCTAAATCGTTCTTTAAATATTTAGCTGTTGCTACATAATCGCTCTTGCTTAGCATATATATATATATATATATAATAGGCAACCATTATGCGAAATTTTAGAAAAAACATAAATTTTTGAAATAGACTAAAAACGTGACTACTTATCATTCATAAATAAATCTTTAGAGAATTTCCTTGATACAAAATTATATAATATTTTGAAGAAAGAATAATATAAAATTCGTAAGATTAATGGAATTTTTAATTAAATTGTATTTAGCAAATTGTTTTAGTAAAACCTAATCCGATTACATAAAAGCTTTCATAAAGAGAAGACAAATGAATAACTTGATTAAAGCGCCCTTTTTGTTGAAGAAGTCACTTGTGTGTGAGCCAGGACACTGATGAATACCTCCAAGAATGGATCCTTTGTTATCCTGGAGGCTATTGATTGTGCTGCGTCTGTCACAGCTCTCTCGTCTACATTAGAATCCTATGGGAGTCCTGCTCTGCCTCGGCCGTGTCGCAACCCCGCCGTTCTTCATGCGTGCCTATCCGCTCTGTGGTTTGCCCGTCCGAGAGCCGTGACACAGAGTTACTTCAGACAGGAAGGGACTCCGACACATGGAAGGATTACTAGTGGAAATATAATTGGTTGATGATATACCATTTGTCTTGTCCAACCATTGTGGCCTTTCCCTGCCATCGCTGTCCTTATTGTCTTTTTCCTAGGGTATCCAATATCCTGAGTTTAAATATTCAACTTATCCAAATCACTAATAGGTTGGTTTGTAGAATTCCATCAAGCTCTTGAGAAGGCCTAAACCTGCAGTAAAGGAATTCAAACCTAAACCCATGTATTTTACCAGGATCTAACTGAAGATGGTGGAGTTTAGAGGAGATATGTTAAATACTGATATAAAGATGTTATGATAGAGCTATGGTTTTCACAATTTCTTTGTTTGCAACAAGTGCTTTCTTTCTGACAATATTCGGGGCAGTTATTCACTGTCTAAATAGAATATCTACCTAGAAGAATCTTCAAAAACCGAACCATGCCATAGGTTGAAGATCGCAAATTTAGCTGGCCATAAGTCTAAAAATGAATGTAAGAATAATCGAAGATTTTAATTTATTATATAGAAGGTAAATAGCCTGACAAAACAGAGGAAATTCCTAAAGTTATTTTTACTTAAGACAAAATGTAATAATCGTAACATGAAAATCAATGTTTAGTATAAAATATAGTTATGCGGAATGTGCGGGAATAACACAGTCGTGAAAGGTCGCGTTGTATAAATGCTTTAAATGGAACGCCAGGGTAGGTCAGGGGATCCGTTCTGGTTTCGCAATCCTGACGCTGCGGGATCAAATCCCGTACAGGGCAAGCTTTTCAAAAAAATTCCTGCCAAAAAATAAATTTTTGAATGAGACTTTTCAAAGAAACTCCTGCAAAGTTTCCTGCCTAAGCGCCAATTTCAAAGTCACGTTTTCCGATTTGTTTTTTAACTCTGTATGTCAATCATGAAATCCACTTGTTGCAGATTGTTGTGTCTGTAGGAAATACTATCAGGAACTAGTCATAACTTGAGCAATACCTTTATCTTTCGATGATTCCAAATGGTTCATTGGAACTCAATCTATATTTTCCCCCAGAATACGGTCAGTCGTAGTTTTTCTGTTTATTTTTTTTCAAATAATCCATTCTTAATGTATTTTCTTTAAGTTGAATTTAAAAAAAGTAGAAAAAGGGTAATAATTATTATTTTATATTAAACTTTAAATTCATAACTAATTTTTATTTTCAGGGTTCGAATCCATAATCTCACTGAAGCCATAGGTACTTTATCAGTTGTACTCATTTTCTTTTTCTTTTTAAATCACTACATTGCCCATTATTTTTGCCAAACGGTCCCAAATCTGTCTTGTCCTATGGAAATTTTGTTTTCTGAACCTGATTTTTTCATCAAATTTTCAAAACCTGCACACTGCCCACTATTCTCACTTGAAAAATGAGCTTTATCATTACCATTTAGAAAAATGAACTTCTACTACCAGGAGAGAATGCTAGTGCAAGTCCCAATAAAAGCCTGAATTCTTAAATCCTCTTGTATTCTACAGTTTGTGGATATTATTGTTGAGTCCAAATGTCTTGAATTAAAGAACACTGAAATGTCTATTAGTTAATAACAGCTTGAAAGTTGTGAATGTTCTTGCAATGACGACATCCGACGTGACTGTTACAATAAACTAAATGTTTTATTTATTATTTGTTTTTGATTCTTTAAACCTGTGAGAGATCCTTCAGAGTTTCGGCTGCACCAATGACGGCCTCTGCTTTCACACTTATCCATACAACATGGAGTTTTAGGACTAAATGCACTATTAAATCTCTGCAGGTGATTTTTCTTTTTTTTTTTTTAATTTTAAGGCTCAACATCGAAGAGAATGAATAGAATCAATAATTTAACGAATAATTTGTGAAATTTCCTCTTCTAGTTGTTAGTAATATGGATTTTCTTTAAGATCAAATCCAAATAACGGTTTGAGTGTCACGTGGTCTTTAACTAAATTGTCTAAAGGCTAAGTCCAAAGAATTCTCTTTAAATTCGTTATTTATTTGTCATTATTTGTTATTTTATAATAAAAAAAATTCTTATCAGGTTGACAACATTTTAACGCATAGGTTCTTTCATGGCCATTGCAGTGTTCTCATCCTTCTGTGACCGAAAAGTTTCTTACTCCCCAAAACACATTCTAATGAAGAATGGATTTGTGTAAGGTCGCCATTGTCCTGGGTACCGTTGAGTGTTGTGTAAGTGACTGATTCAGAGGTGTGGGGCCTTGCTAACTGGGCGTGCCCCACATATGCAAGGTTAGCTTCGACTATCCCCCGCCATATCTCCATCGACAACGGGATTCCTCAGGCTCGCCCTTTCTCTCTTCGTCCCGTTTTCCTCAATTATCTTCAGCTATATTTTTTGTCCCTCTGTTTCCCCTTAGGATATCCACGTGAAGAAATACAGCGCTTGATTGAGGGCAATGAAAGCTCAGCAGGTTATAGTTCTAATTAAGCGCATTTATATCAGCTTTTCATCATTACTTTGACATGACAGAATGTAAATGTCAGTTCTTACTGCCCACAGAACTAGCGACTGGACATTTCAAGCAAAATAAGGAAGTCTTTAAATGTTGTTTGGAATAAACATATAAAGACTTCCTTATTTTACTCTTTAAACTCTCGCACTTTCCGCTACCAGCTGCTTCCGGCTAGTGTCATCTTATCAAGTGATAAAGCTAATTATTTTTCGATGAAGCTTTGTCAGTAAATAGTTTCATTCTGTAAATTTAAGCTTAATGCTGTAGACTCATGTTAATGTCTCTTTTACAGCCGAAAACGCCTTTATGTTGACACACACACACAAATATGGATAATTTAGAGATTATGTTTACACTGTTTAGACACTCACATGCTAAAGTTTCTAAAGTTGGATTCTTTGCTCGGTTCTACTGTACAAACCTAACGGGAAGGATCTAGTGGAATCTATGGCAATTTTTATTCTTGTCAGAGTTTACTCAACAAGCAGAGTTATAATGTATTAAAGGAAGATATAAGAGTTACTCTCTCGTTACGGAGGATTGGCGATGCTCAGTCGTTGCTTGCCGAATATATGCCTTTGGAAACCATATTGCTAAGAGTAAAAAATGTAAATGTCCAATAAAATTTTTAAAGCAAACTAATATAAAATTATAGGAATTTATTTCAATTTGACGGAACCCCGAACAAAATGTTTCTACCAATTTATCTATATATTTATTTACACTAATTCATTCTGTTCCAT
Source organism: Oncopeltus fasciatus (assembly GCA_000696205.2). Classification (NCBI taxonomy): domain Eukaryota; kingdom Metazoa; phylum Arthropoda; class Insecta; order Hemiptera; family Lygaeidae; genus Oncopeltus; species Oncopeltus fasciatus. Next base: position 11,268 of record KZ808134.1, on the reverse strand, counting down.
TTGATTTATTTAGTTTTACTGGTTTGTTCTATTCACATATTTTCTTTATTTTTTTATTATATTGCAGTTTTCACTATTGTCCTGTTGTGTATAATTAATCTCGTTTTACGTCTTTGTAATGTCTTTGTAGAAGTTAAATCACAATTTTTATGATACCGTCTATAAAAGGAAAAATACATGTCAATATATTTCATTTGCGAAATATGTACGGTTATACAAATAAAATCGGTAGCAGTATGCAGGATTATTATTGGAAGGAAAAAGTCGAGAAACATAGTTTTATGGTTATTGTTTCCTTTGTGTAAAAATTGTAAAGATCGTTATTAATATATTTATTTTTTGTTCCAGGTAATTGAATTTAATCAACGGTAAAGACTGGTTCTACAAGTGAGTAACTTTTGCTAAAATAATAGCGAAGCAGGTTTTCACATGGTGAGAGGTTTATACTCTAAATTCATAAAAATCCTTATCGGACTGAGTTTTCTATTAAAATATATATAATAAACTATCCACAGGATCCCAAATCAGCTGACGATCTTAAATAATCAAAATTAATTATGCACAAACGTCAAGTCTCTTTGTATTGGATGATTTCAGTTGCATATAAGTTGTTCGTCTTTCTGCAAATAAAATATGCAGAAAGAAATATCTATTGACGGACCAGACCTGCACTTAGATATGTGGCCATAAACCTCCCTCGAAGATTTCCCCAGACATCACTACCCCCCTGATGATGGCTTATGTTAAGTCGAAACGCCGGCAATAATAAAACAATATTTTTTGGGCATTTTATTTTTCTGATTCTGGCCGAAACCCCTGACTAATTTCTCATGCAAAATACTCGACGGCCAACGAACTTCCAACCAGTTGACTTATTTTTTTACCATTGAAACAAATGAACATGAATGAGGATCTCCATGTATATGGAGTTGGATATATCAAATCCTCTGTTCGAAGTAAAGGAATGTTTTTTTAGTAACTTATTATTCTTTTTGGTCATAGTACTTTTTTTTTTATATAAAAACAAAACTCAATGAAAAATAAAACTTATCTTTTTAAATTTCATTGTTTGTTTAAGACTTTCAATAATTATCATACCTTCTATTATCCGTCTTCATTGGTTTCTGGAAACCATCTTCTTGGATGGTCACTGTCACTGTCTGTATTCTTTTGTATTAGAGAATACAAATGCAGTTGAATACAGACAGTGACAGTGAACACATGTATTCGGCCACGAGGATGGATAAAGTCTGAAAGCGCTCGCCAACAGAAGATGGTTTGCAGAAACCAATGAAGACGGATAATAGAAGGTATGATAGTTCTAAATTCATTGGTAGTGATAATAACCCTTTAGATTATTTACTTTCAATAATGATATGTAAGCAATATTTTACAGACTTTTTGTCCTCTTTAGCGGATACCTGAATGTTTCTTAGCCGTTCCGATATGGTTTCTGAGTATGCATTCTACACAAAATTATGAGCCAATATCTTTACTCGACTGTTAATAATGACTTTTATCTTACGGAAGCTTAGTGATCACACTCTCTCTTATCTGCTGAAGAACGAAAGGCTCGTACCCGGATTGTGACGCCAGCTGAGGTTACTGAACCCAGGCAGGGTAACAGGCAGTTAGTGCTGGTTTCTTTACTTGCTGCGAGGAAAACAAAGAAGTTGCGAAACAATGACTTCGCGAACGCCCGCGCTTAGCCAACCTAACGTTAATTAAGTCTGGTGAAGAAAAAATACTTATTAATTTATAATTAAAACCGTTATAAAATTCTTAAGATTATGTTCTCCTTGTGAAATATTGGAAATTTTATTCTCCTTAAATAGTTGAAGAAAATATTTTCCAAATTTGTACAGATTTCGCCAAACGAAAACCAAAATATCAGTATGTTGGCTTGACATTTGCACAAAATACTTTAGATCCTCTAGATCTTCACTGATCCCGCTTGTGAGTGTGTGTGTGTGAGTATCTCTAAAGTAAACTTATTTTTATTTGGTATCAATTTTATGTATTTATATAAAATGTGTACTAAATATAAATAAGTTTAATTTGGAGATAACTTATTGAACGTCGAGTTTTATGAGTGAAGGTGATGGGCATAGACAGACTCCTGCTCTACGGTAACTAGATCATGACTGATCTGTCGTCTAAATCAGCCTCACTGAAATTTAGGCCGAAACTTTGGCTAAAATAAATTTTAAAAAAATTCTTTAGTTTACAAATTAGTTTTAATTTATCAGCCCCCAAGACCGAATCTCTGACTAACCTCTCGTCATGAATACTACAGAGAAATTACATTTTTAGAGTAATACTAATTCAAGTATAAAAATAAATCAGAAGTCATGAAGTCGATACCTATATGAAATCTTAATTTAATCATTCCTTTCTTTGCTAATGCAAAATTATTGAGAAAGTTGTTGTTTTGAAGAAAACAACCGTTGAGTGACACTCCCTATCCTTTGGTTTTGGTTTTTCAGAACTAAAAGACAAGTTCTCAGTTAATTGCGGTCTGACAGAGAAATCAGTGTAGGTGAAAACTAAACTTTTTTTTTACACATAGCATTATGTAATATTGTAGTTATTCTTTACATCATTCTTACAAAAAGACTTTTTACGTCACAATTTCGTGGGCCCGGACAAGTTATATATTTCTTTATTTTTGCTTCCTCCAAGGAATCATATTTCATTCGGCGTCAACAGCGCCCACCGTCAGACGAACGCTGTAAAGATTTCCTAGTTATTTAGTGCTTTGAAGTTGACACCGCAGCCGACTAATGGAGTTAAAAGGAAAATATTATTCTCTTAGGTAATTGGCCTTTTTTTTTTTTTTTTTTTTTTTTGCTTGCTTGCATGCTTGAAGCTTTAATAATGAAACGCAAAACAATATAACAAGGAATGAATGAGCTAACGAAAGATTTAGGGAATTATATTTTAAGGGGAAATTCCGATTTGGAAATTAACAACCAGCAGCATCCTGTTTTAGGACTTCCTTTTGCTATTTGCATCTACTTGACATGTGCTTCCCCATTATGAAATTAACTTTCCTTTTTAAATTTCCCTCCAGGAGAAATCAAGGAATTCTCGTTGACATGACGTGGCATTAAAAAAATTTATTCGATTATTCATCAATACTTCGTAGGCGAAGTTAAAAATAGCTCCTTTCTGCAAGCCGTTAGATGTGTTTTTCAACGATTTAAAAATTGTGTGAGGGGGGGTTTATAGAGGGACCAAATTGAATCCCCAGTGTCTTCCTGTAAAGGTTATAAAAAGATAATCGTTTAAAACTTTATTTTCTAATATACTAATATATATATATATATATATATATATACATCTACATATCGGTAGCTTATGTTAAAGTTGTAGAGTAACCAGTTATTTCTAATCTTCTTGAATCTAAATCATAGAGGTGATATGTGCTAATCTCCACAAGGGAAATATTTGCCCCGATCACTGAATAAAGAATGAGGGTGAAGTATTGGATATGAGGAAGGAGAGTAGTGCAGGTGGAGATGATCCAATCATAGGGGCGTGGAAGCGTCACTCACCTGTAGAGCTAACCTCTTGGGAGGTGTCTGTACGGCCGTTCCCAAGATCATCCTGGCACACCCTCATTCACCTACTCTTTCAAGTATCCAACAAAACAGTGGCTTATGCCTGCGTAGATCAGGATTGGCTCGCTGGTCACAAAAAAAATATCCTGGAATATAAATATTCTTCTTCTGTNAAATAAATTTTTTAAATTTGTGTTTTTTGGATCTACCTTGACCGAACCCCAACTAAAATCATCTTAGAATAATATATACGGTCAACAAACTCTCCTTTTTAATATTCTAATATTCATGTTGTATTAAAGGCATTATAATCCTAATTATATAATATATAAAAATATATAATATTAAAGGCACATAATCCGAGAGGTCGGTTTCAGAGACATTAGCTTTTTACTTCATTCAAGCTCTTCCGGTTAGGGAAATCAAACTTATCAATCTTTAATGCAACATTCAATTCATGTTTAATACAATATGCAAAATCCGTCTAGTTTAATTAGTTCCTTCGTCATGGACGCAATGGTTTTCAAATATGATTTTGTTATGTGATGAACTTATTCGAAAAGCCAAAAGATATCCAAAATATAAATTAACTAGGGACAGATACATTCACAATTAGAATTTTATTGTTGTTTGACAACATAATTGTGTAATAATTTTATATTTTTAATGTATAAAAAGTTACATTATTGTGCAATACAGGAGACAGACAATTGGGTAATTTTTAGAAGGGAAAGAGCCATTAGATAGTATTAATCAAACATCCTACCTTTCCGCTGCTTTTAAGAATAAATCAACCCGTCTAAACTAGTTAATATTCTATCATACCTTTTGTAATTCGTCTTCATTGGTTTCTGCAAACCATCTTCTGTTGGCGGGCGCTTTCGGACATTATCCTTCCTCGTGACCGAATACATGTGTTCACTGTCACTGTCTGTATTCACCTGCATGTGTATTCTGTGGGTTGGTCAGATGCTTCAGGTAAAGAGTCGTTTAGCTACACATGTATTCGGCCACGAGAATGGACAATGTCCAAAAGCGCTCGCCAACAAAAGATGGTTTGCAGAAACCAATGAAGACGGATTACAGAAGGTATGATAGTTCTATATTCATTGGTAGTCATAATAACCCTTTAGATTATTATCCTAGTTAATAATCCGTTACGCAGGAGCTGCGTAATCTTAGCAGATTTCCAATGTTTCATTTAGGATTCACATAAAATAGAGTAAATAGAGTATGTCCCGTGAAGATCGCACTAGACTTGCCGAGCAGATATAGTGGAGGAAGCGCACAGCCATCACAGTTACATTCGTAAATTTTTTACTTAATGTGTTTTCTGTAAATATTTTATAGAAAATAAACATTAGAAAGTTAAATTTTACATTAATTAAACTCTATAAACTTTTTCGTAAGTTAAACAGCAACAATGATGTTACGATTTTAAATTTTGGCCTCCATCTAAACCCCACCTCCATTTCAACCAAAAATGAATAATTTTAAACACTTGCAATGAAAAGCCTGAATTAGAGAAAAATTTAAAGTTCTGCCCAGCTTAGGATTCTAAGCTTATTTAATTCTTGAATATTTTCATTTAAACATTATAAAGTTAATTAGTTACATGTTTCACCACTTTCGTACTATAATTTTTCTTTCGTTGCACTAAAAATAACGATGGTATTGCGATTTAATTTTTTTCCCCCTCTTAAACCCCCTTCCCTTCAACATTTTGCAAAAATAATCTTAAATGCCGAGTTTGATTTCATTATTTAATAAATTGCGTATTCTATAGCGCGACACGATCTTTGTGTGTGTGTCCAGACCCTCTCTCCCTCTTCCTATCTAAGAAAGAGTTATCCTTCAATGGAATATGAACATACATTCTTAGATAAATACGTGTTCTAGGGTTCATTCATCAAAGATCGTCTGATTCACTATCATCATCAGAGCCGGGGGAAATGAGTGGCATGGAAGACTGTCATTCTGTAATTGGAATGACTCAGGCCGGCAGATGGCACCCATGTCTTGATCCATGTCTGTTTAACTGGACCTTTCATGTGAGCGGAAACTACTTTTTATGGCCGGTTTTATGTAGGGCTGTTAAGATGTAGGCTTAATGTTCTACTTTATGCTTTGTTTTACGAATGGAAAAGTAAATTATATTGTGAGATGAATGTTTTCATAAATGAAGTTATGAGACATTTCATTTGAATATGAAATGTGGAATGTATTTAGCTTTTGGCTCTGATACATATTCATATGTAGCATTCGAATATAAAGCAAGAAAAATAGATGAGTCACGAACAAGATTGGCTATTCCATCGAGTCGTTAGGCATTGAAATACACTAAACACTAAAAATGATAATCCTCAAATACACTCACTTACTTTTATAGTGATAAGTGAGCAATTAGCGAGCGACAGATCTATATTTTTACTTCTCAAAATTAAATAATGGTCAGGCCAAATGAACTTCCAACATGTAATGTTAACTAGATAAGAGATTAAAACTGATAAATGCTTCTTGTGAAAAGTTGCAAGATTTACAAAGTTTGTTTTATTACTAGTGAAACTTTGACAGGTATGGCATAGGAAAATGGAGATATTCACTTTGGTACCTTAGCATTTCAAAAAACTTCAACGAACCATTTTGATCCTAAATTGGAGAAGCTTTTAATAATAGTTGATCAGTTAAAACTTTGATATATATGAACATACTCACACGCACGAGTGCGCGCACACACAAACACACACATATATACATCTTTATGCTAGCATAGATTCTTTTGTGTACTCTAGTGTTCGCAAATTCTATAATAATGAAACCAAATTTGTTTATAAATTTTTTTTTCTAATCGTTGGATGTGCTCGTTAATGGCTGAAATCGGTAGTGGTAGTGGTAATTTGGTGATTAGGCTTTTATTGAAAATTCTTGAAAAGATTCATTGTGCGTGTAATCTGAAGAGGGAAAGAGAAGGGTTTAGAATTTTTCATCGTAATATGTGCTTCCATGAAGAGTACTGTCCAGGAACTCTTTCGGACGTTTCTCTGGCATTCGATAAAGTCTGGCACAGTTTTCCTTTGTTTATGCTCAAATCCAAACTTCCTTGGAATACTTACCTAATCTTTGAGTCATACTTATCCAACCGCTTCTCTAGCGTTCGGTAAGGATTGGATTACGCCGATTACTACCAAGTAGAAGCGGGACTTCCACAAGGTAGTGTACTTGGGCCCATCCTGTACACTGCTGACATCCCTACCCACTAAAGTACTCTTTCTGAGTCTATTTTCAGACTTATTCTATCCTCCCACCCTAATCCCAAAACTTCTTCCAAAAATCTTCAATCGCTTCTTGCAAAACCGTCAATGTTGCGGTAAATGTAGAATTAAAATTAATGTATCAAAATGCGTGTAAGTTTATTTCAAATTACGTTTAAAAAAAAATACTTCCTCATAATACTCTCACATTCCGTTCGTTAACCAACTAACGCTGTACAAAACATTACTGCTACCATTCTGTACATACAGTACAGAACTCTGAGGGTCCGCCAAGCCTTCCAAGATACCAATAATCCAATATTTTCAATAAAAAAATTCCTCAGAATACACGCAAATGCTCCTTACTGTATATCCAACTCTTCCCTGTATCATTACTTCAATATCCCTTCTTTCCAAGAACTTATTTCATACCTCTTTTCCCTCTTTTAAAGATATATACTAAATCATAAAGTCATTATTTAGTATATGTATTATACATTTAAATCATGACTGTATGATATATACTTCAGTCATGATTTAGTTATCGTAAAGCAGACTAACTTTCACCCTCCATGTGAAAGCCCAAAATGTTGGCAGTAGTTTTTTCAAATTACAAGACCGAATCATCAGCCAATACATCCTCACCTTTATATGAAATACATTTTAGATAAATAAGTTAAGGTAAGCAATTTTTATCGTAACAATTGAATGCATGTGGTTTACGAAAATAGTAGTAAAAAAGTGGTACCACTGAAATGAACTTGTGGTTATTTTTCAGAAGTATGCTACATATTTATGCGTTTTACAAGCGTAGCAATTACTGGGGATTGGGTTTCGTTGAAGTCCACCAAACAGGCTCTCGAGGCATCCCACACTATCCTCTCACCACTGCACTAATGAATCCACATTAGTGACGCCCACATTATGCGCTTGCTAGCTCAATGTTCGGCCGATCCCACGCAGGTCTAAGACCCACTAAATGGAACTGCTTCCCGCCTCGTGTTTCCTTTGAGAAAAAGTATTCGGACTTGAGAAACAGAAAGGATATTCTCAATGTTTCACACTCAAATTTGATTTTAAAGCGAGGAACGATTGGTAAATGTTATCTCAATTAGCTAGAAAAGTTTAGTTGACCATGAAGTTCATCATTCACCTTTAGCTTCGAAAGCAAGTTTTCCAATTATCAATTCAAACGTCCTACATTTGATAGTGATGATTATGAGAATGCAACTTATTTTTGTGGAATTGTTTACTAGAGTTCTTAAGTGCCTATTAATTTTTTTTTTACTTTTATTTATTTATTACATTCTGTTACATTACAACATTTTGTAATTTGATCACCACAATAAATTAGAGAAAAAAAATGACATACAATATCAAACACATGAGGAGAGAAGGCGAACAATGACACCACTCTCAATTTATTTACAGATTATGTCCCCAGGAGGTCACGGGGCCATCTTCTTTTTAGTCGTCGGGGTGGATCATAGGGGTTGGAGTCCGATGACAGGGGCTGGGCAATATGGATTAGGGTGAAATTGGAGTTTACAGTGGAGGAGCGTGAAGCGAGTGGAGATGAAGTCTTGGACGAATGGGATTTATAATCTTGATGTAG
>KZ808133.1:243426-253705 GCA_000696205.2 Oncopeltus fasciatus | reverse complement strand
ATGAAGGCACAATCTGGTCCTTTCGATTCGGCCAATGCTGTCGATATCGCAAGCAACATACTCTGCTTCCAGCTCTCATAGGAGAACTCTGCTTCCAGATCCCATAGAAACCACTCTGCTCCCAGTAGTAGACTAAGTGTTTAGCGTATCCATTTCGGTTTATTTCGTGCCGCCTTATGCGCCTCCCATTCACATAAATATGAAGGCACAATCTGGTCCTTTCGATTCGGCCAATGCTGTCGATATCGCAAGCAACATACTCTGCTTCCAGCTCTCATAGGAGAACTCTGCTTCCAGATCCCATAGAAACCACTCTGCTCCCAGTAGTAGACTAAGTGTTTAGCGTATCCATTTCGGTTTATTTCGTGCCGCCTTATGCGCCTCCCATTCACATAAATATGAAGGCACAATCTGGTCCTTTCGATTCGGCCAATGCTGCCGATATCGCAAGCAACATACTCTGCTTCCAGCTCTCATAGGAGAACTCTGCTTCCAGATCCCATAGAAACCACTCTGCTCCCAGTAGTAGACTAAGTGTTTAGCGTATCCATTTCGGTTTATTTCGTGCCGCCTTATGCGCCTCCCATTCACATAAATATGAAGGCACAATCTGGTCCTTTCGATTCGGCCAATGCTGCCGATATCGCAAGCAACATACTCTGCTTCCAGCTCTCATAGGAGAACTCTGCTTCCAGATCCCATAGAAACCACTCTGCTCCCAGTAGTAGACTAAGTGTTTAGCGTATCCATTTCGGTTTATTTCGTGCCGCCTTATGCGCCTCCCATTCACATAAATATGAAGGCACAATCTGGTCCTTTCGATTCGGCCAATGCTGCCGATATCGCAAGCAACATACTCTGCTTCCAGCTCTCATAGGAGAACTCTGCTTCCAGATCCCATAGAAACCACTCTGCTCCCAGTAGTAGACTAAGTGTTTAGCGTATCCATTTCGGTTTATTTCGTGCCGCCTTATGCGCCTCCCATTCACATAAATATGAAGGCACAATCTGGTCCTTTCGATTCGGCCAATGCTGCCGATATCGCAAGCAACATACTCTGCTTCCAGCTCTCATAGGAGAACTCTGCTTCCAGATCCCAGACACTCTGCTTCCAGCTCTCATAGGAGAACTCTGCTTCCAGATCCCATAGAAACCACTCTGCTCCCAGCAGTCTAAGAATAAGTCACACAATCTGAAACCAGCAGAAATGCATGTCTTAAAATGAAATCCCTGTATATATATAATTGGCGTTTGTTACGAATCTAATTTTATTTTCATATGATAACAAATAAGACTAATTTTATTTCTAATAAACGAGATAACATTCCTGCGACTTATATGCACACATTGAGACGGAAATAAATAAAGAGTATGTCGAAGAGATATTTCTACAGTCTGGTCAAGGGATTACCTAGGCCACTCTCGGTGGAAGTCTTAGGACACGAAATCCAGATCATTCCCTTATTTGCCTGCTGCGAATGGGGTGTGGTTTTCCAATGTGTGCTCTGGCGAAAGGGTATCGCTGGGTCAGCCGAGTGTGGGGACCTGGGATTAGTGACGGGCGAATGAACCCCCGCCTAGGGGGCACATCGCATCTCAGCTTTCGACAGTGTTTGCAATGGTCTACATCCTTGCACTGCGTGCCTCACACATGGCCGGATATTCAATCACATTAATGAGGTTTAGGTCAAGCAAACGCTTGAATTTAAAAAAAAATGTTTCAAAAGTAAAAAAGCAAAGTGAATTTTAAAGAAATTATTCCCAAATGCCCTGTATATTAAGATGGTCGCTAATGTACATATGCTATACAAAGTACACATACGGTCATAATTGATTTTATGCACCTCCCTATATGTAAAATTTAAATCAGTACATTATCAAAATATCAAAGAATATTGTCTGTTGTCAATTTTCCTAGCTCCGTCACTGTTATTATTTCCTAAAGAAATAAATAATAAAAGGATTTCAATGATATTCCAAGCCTGGAATATACCTGGTACCTGGTACTTATACCTGGTACTTATACCTGGTACCTGGTACTTATAACTGGTACCTGGTACTTATAACTGGTACCTGGTACTTATACCTGGTACTTATACCTGGTACTTATACCTGGTACCTGGTACTTATACCTGGTACTTATACCTGATACCTGGTACTTATACCTGGTACTTATACCTGGTACCTGGTACTTATACCTGGTACTTATACACTGTGGTCCCTATCTTCGAACTCATATTCGAATGTTCTACTCATAATGTAGAATAATCGTTTTCCAACTAAAAAGAAAATGTCGTTTATTCCAGTTATATGTAATTAACATTAAAAAGTATCACATTTTATTTGAAATTATGTACAATTGTTGGATTTGTCTTAATTGTTCATTTTTTTCCCGTCCTTGTTCGTCAGACGGGATTCGAGAATAAATCATCTTTCCTAAACATAGCCCTTCACCCTCTTACTTCAGATGAGTGGGAGCAAACCCTCAGGAAATCTGAGGACCTCTAGGGGTTGTGGATGATGACAGTACTCCAAGTTTCTTCATAACAACATTGTATTCCATCCCCCAAGAGTCAACATTCACTTTCCGGGTTCCGGATCGGTAGAATTCAGCGATGAGTCTGTCTACAACCAGAGAGAGAGAGAGAGAGAGAGAGAGAGAGAGAGAGAGAGAGAGAGAAACATACATCATTCCCTGAAGCTTTTATATCTGTAGTTAGTTGCAGTAGTGGTGGAAGCATTTGCAGAATGTAGGTTGGAAACTTATGAGAATCCGGATGAGTCATTATTTCGTTTAGGGCTTCCAATTCATGCTCACAGGTTCTAAAAGAATTTTTAAAAAAATGTACAGCTATAAGTAAAAAGCTAATGTATGATATTAATTTTTAAATATAAATAAGAAGGAAGTTGGATAGATAAAATATGTAAAAGAATAAGTATATAAAATAATTAGAGGATAAATTAATGAAATAATGGACTTGACATAAATTAATAATTTGATAATAATAATAATTAATCATAATTGAATAAATAAAAACACATGTTAAATAATTCTTAAGGATTTATTTTCTTGTTTTGATATAGATTCCTTAATTTTACTAATAAGTGATTTTAGTTTTATTTTATTTATATAAAACTAAAATCAATTATTATCAGTGCATAATTAAATAGACTGGCTGTCAAAATAAGTGAACAGGAGAGAGATATTTTAAGGTGACCGTATTCAATACCAATAGCCTTGAATTTACCTGGATTGAGATAAATATCCATAGCTATATAATGCTAACTAGATCAGGAAACTCGGTACATAAGTTTGAAAACATTCTTTTTATGATTGTTTAATCCAAAAAGTATTAAAATGTTGAAATAAGTGAGGTGCTCTTCCAAGTACAGTCAATCTTATTAAATGTAAAAAAAAAATTAATAAAATTAAATTTAAAAATAAATAAATAAGACTAACCAATACAAGGACCTTTACCAATTACTAAAACAAACAAAATTTAAAAAATAAATATAAACCAGAAACTCTAGTTGAAACTGACACAAAATTTAAAACAGGAATTATAGATACAACTCATAAAAATACAGTAAAAAAAAAAAAATACATCAGTAAAACAAAAAATAGACCTAGGAAAATTATTCAAAATGATACACAAAATTTAGCCAAACCAAGTANGGCCGTCGGGTTCACGATAGTGAGTGGAAATATATATATATAATAATAGATCTCTATGAAATGGATTAAAATAGAAAATTTTTCATATTAAGTTTATAAACAAACAGATAAGTAGGGTAAAATGGGTCGGTTCAGACGTATCTTCTGTAGCGGTAGCAGGGTAGGAAATTTGCCTAAAATTCTCTCGCCTTACTGCAGGGTAGGTAACTCCTTATCTATGACGCCACAAGTGATGACTTGTGGATAGAGACAGCGGGAAACCATGGGCGCCGCCATTTTCATCAATTGTGTGCTCCGGAACCGGCCTTTTTAATAAGGGACATGATTATGTCTTATATTTGGCCGTTTAATGAATTTTTTGAAAACCCAAGAAAAAGAGTAAAGCAATAGAGCATGGCACAAAACAGCTATCTCTTAGAATATCGTTTTATGGCTATCTGTTTATGGCTATGTGAAAGGGTATGGGTAACCTTGTTAAAACTTCCTCCTTTAATTTTGTGTTTTAGGATACATCTTCATCTCTAGTGTGAATGAGCGAAGAGAAGACAGTCCAGCCTTTTATATAACATTATTAATTAAAGCTTTGCCTTAATTGGGAGAATATATTTTTATGGCTAAAAAGAGTTACTTTCCGCCAGTCACTTGTTTTTCTTCGCGACAGGTATCTGTTACTCTGCTATCGGAAGAACGTTAATATAGCCAAAATGTCTCTCACAAAGAGCTGTTTAATATAAGCAGATTTACCATGTTTTATTTATTCATATTGTACCACTCATCAGAAGATGGTCATAAATAAGAGTAAATTTACTTTAAAAACCGGAGATAGCAATGAGTGTAAAAAGTATTGCCTCTAAGCTTAGCTCTAGACTGGCCAGGAAGGAAGGGGTGGGGGGTGCTTTTTAAGTAAAAGTTGAATGTGATTCAAATACCAGAAAGCTTCAAAAAGTAAATAAAACATACTTGATCTGATATTTGTCACGTTTCATTAAGATGGATATAAATCCGCTGCATTTAGTCGCTCCTACCTCATCAGATCCTCCACTCTCTGGAACTCGATCCCTCTAAATATTCGTCGCTCCTCCTCGCTCGCATCCTTCAAATCCCAGCTATTTCCTCACCCCCTCTCTGTACAATTGGGTATCAGCAACTGCTAAACTGTATCTTGCTTAATTTTTATTGGACTAGTTTGGTGTGTCATCTATTTTTGTTACCCCATGTACTTCTTAGTTGTTTTAATTTTATTTACGGACGTTTTACAATTTTGTCTGACATTCTTCGCTGAGGTTACTTTGATGATATTCTGGAGACAGCTTTGGCTACTTCAATGAGAGGAGTACGTATGAGGACCTCCTGGAGTTCTCATAGACTCCCTTCCAGATCTAAGGAACGGGTCCCGAGAACGAGGAGCGAGAAGAGCCATCAAAGGCCTGACTCCAAAGCGCGTCCTCTTATTACGCTCCTCTTATTTCTGTATTTCCCCGAGGCCTGAGTCCCCCCCTTCATTTTCATACATGGCGATAGGAGGAGAGTCCCGCCTCCTCGCTTGTTCCTCCAGGAAAGGAAGTAGGGTTGTTAGGAAAATCTGTGTGTGTGAGAGAACAGCTAGAAGCGAGTTGACGGTAAAACTGATGGACTTCGTTATGGAATGCTTTAACACTGTTACTTGACTCTTCCTTCTCTGTCGAAACCTTATGTTTCGGCCATGTAAACCATCTCACTTTTATGGAAGAACTCATTACTTGGAGTAATTCAATTACTTGAATTATTAAAATGTTAATAATAATTTGTGGACTGTAAATAGATGTAACCCGAGGTTACTGAAAGAGTCTTGAAAGGATTTCACGGATAACAACAATTTTACCAGTAAATGAGCGGCAGACAGTTCTAGATGTGGAATAGATCTGGTAGGCTTCAATGGAGCCAATTTAGTTTTAGCCTTCAGAAGAGAGATCTTGACTGAGCCATCCAAGGATATAGAACGAAGATAAAGTGCTGCCGCGAATCCCTTAAGTGAGGCATCACAAAAGCCTAACAGTTGCAGGCAAGAAATATCTGAGGATAAGATATATCTGGGAATACGAATAGAGTTGATGAAAGGCAATTGACCTACAAAATCTTGCCAAATTTGGACTACTGATTCTTCGGGCTGCTCATCCCAACCAAGTTTGGCCTCCCACAGAGCCTGAAGTATAGTCTTGGCCCGGAAAATAATTGGGGATATGTACCCCATTGGATCGAAAAGGCGAGCGATGACAGAAAGTATGGACCTCTTAGTGGTCCCTGGATTGTCTAAGTTCACCCGGAAGAGAAAAGAATCTTCTACAGGATCCCAAACCATGCCTAATATCTTGGCGTATGTGTCTTTTGGAGTTAGATCAAGGGGCTTAGAATACTTATCCTGCCCAATAGACTCCAATAATTCACGTGAATTGCTAGCCCATTTATGAATCTCAAATTTGCCCTTCGAAAGTAAATCGGTCAATTCGGATTTCAGGGTTTGCGCTTGCTCGAATGTTTCTGAGCCTGAAACTATATCATCAACATATATGTCTTCCATTAAGACTCTAGATGCTGAGGGGTAAGATTCACCTTCATCTTTTAGGAGTTGCTGAACCGTTCTGATAGCTTGGTAGGGAGCGCACTTAACTCCATAAGTGACCGTGTTCAATTGAAATGTCTTCACTTCCGCAGTAGGATCCGATCGCCAGAGAATATGTAAATACTTCCGGTCTTCAGGTCTTATCAAAATCTGCCTAAACATTTTAACAATATCCCCAGTAAGAGCGATACGATGCCGCCGAAAATTTAGGATAATTAAAGGCAAGTCCCTCTGAAGCTTCGGTCCGGTGTGGAGGAAGTCATTTAATGACCCATTAGGTGTGCGAGCTGAGGCGTTGAAAACCACCCTTATGTTAGAATTGGGGTCTTTAGTGCGAAATACTCCATGATGTGGGATGACAAAGGCGGAGGAATTAGTCGTAGGTGACATATGGCCTAGATCTACGTATTCGCGCATGAAATCTGTATACTTAGATTTAAAGTTGGGATTTTTGTTCATTCTCACTTCAAGAGATTTAAGCTGTTTGGCCGCAACGAGGCTTGAATATTGTAGATCAGGCGGGTCTCGAACAAAGGGTAACGCTAATACATATCGGCCGTCGGGTTCACGATAGTGAGTGGCTTGAAAATGTTCTTCACAAGGGTCCAATTCAGATGCACTATCTACGGGACCTACTTCCTCGGTCTCCCAGAAGCGTTGAACGATTTCATCGGATAAAGGGGATTCGGTCAAACAATGAAAATATCCGTCTTGGGAAGGAGATGAACGGGTATTCACGTTCCCCATGAGGACTAGACCAAATACAGTTGGCAGTGCATCGTAGTTCCCTTCTATCCTGGTCGGAGTTCCAGTAAGAATTTTCATAAATAAATCTCCACCGCAAAGAAAATCAATTGGACGAGGTTCCCAAAAGCTTGGGTCAGCCAAAAATTTAAAATGGAAGTTAGAAGAGTCAATAGGCTTCAGAGTGGTGGTGGGGAGATAGCCAGTGACTGTTGTAACAACAAGAGGCTGTGCGTCAAACTGATGCTCCGGGTAGAGTCTCGACCTTATTTTACATTTAAGTTGACCCTTTATTTTGGGTAAAGGGGTCTCTCCTGGCCCTAAAGGCCGGCAATTACTTGCGCCCCAGCTAAGTCCCAAGCGACGAGCACAGTCAGCCGTCATTAATGAAAATTGAGAGCCACAGTCTACCATGAGACGTACCGGTTGTGGTTGGTTGGCGTAATCCAGTATGAAGGCTACTGCTGTCCCTAATAAGACATGTGAAGGGCCTGTAACACTCCCAACCATCTTATTATTATTATCCGCAGCAGCGCCGCTAGGCTCACAAGTAGAAGGGGGCTCTTGTTGCGGGCAAAGGTCTGAATTAGGAAAAGGGTTAGAATGAGGCGGAGACTTGAAATAATGTAAAAGTGTCTCCCATTACAGGTACTACAACAACTTGGAGACTTACAAGACTTGATGCCGTGCCCTGGCTTAAGACAATTATAACAAATAAATTTTCCTTTGAGGAATGCCCTACGACCATTAACAGAGCGATCTTTAAATGAGGGACATTGATAAAGGTTGTGGGCAGGCTTGCACGAACAGGCGCCCTGAGTGGAAGGGCTGGTCGCAGTCAAAACATGACCTTTCTTCAGAGTCTTGCAGTTACGCTGGGCCCTGCTCGGCTCAGAACAGGATGGCATCGCGAGCTGCAGTATCTTTAGGCGGTCGTGAATGAGATCAACTAACTGTTGATAAGTAGGCCAAAAGTCCCACAGCTTGAAGATATCGATATTACATGATTATTAGATGATTTTTTTTTGTTGGGGTTCGGTCAAGGTAGTTAAAAAAACAAATTAAAAAAAATGTATTTTTTTTAATTTGCATTTATTTGAATATACCTTGACCGAACCCCAACAAAAAAAACCCATATAATAATAATATCTACGATAAAAAAATATAAAAAAAACTGTTGTATGTTCAAAAGGAGAGTTTGTTGACCGTAGATATTATTCGAAGATGATTTTAGTTGGGGTTCGGTCAAGGTAGATCTCAGTCATGGAAATGTGAACTTAGGGACAGGACGTCCTCTCTCATCTTCATGATAGCCCTGAAGATGGCTTACAGTGTAAGCCGAAACGTTGGCAGATAATCCTTTATTAAAAAATACATTTTTTAAATTTGTGTTTTTTTTATCTACCTTGACCGAACCCCAACTAAAATCATCTTAGTATAAAAAAAACTCTCCATTTGAAGATATTTCATGATGTTCATCTTGGTTTGTTACTCCCCTCCCTCTTCAACAGTCCGTCTATTGGTTCATTCTGCCTCAAAATCTTGGAATAAACATATTTAAATGTTATATTAGGGACTGTTTTATTCTATATTTGAAGTTGTGAATCCATTAAAAAGTATTTATATGCAGGGTGTTCGAAAGATGTTGATTGGGAAATCTAGAAAAATATTAATACATCAAACAATGTAACAACCACTATTTATACAGTGGTTTATGTAATTTAATGATTCATTTGCTCTTCTACACAAATATTTATTTCAATTAATTTAATTTTCGATCAATTTGAAAAATAATTTTATTATTATGATTTGGAAATAAAATATGACTCTATAGAGGAAAAAATCAAGGAAAACTAACAACTACCATAAACGAACTTTTAAAGATTTAAAACTTCATTTTTAATAGCCTCCTTAGTGCTCATTCTTGTCATCAAGAAGGCCTTCATATGTAGGTTTTATCTTTCTTGCTCTTGTTCGGAACGAGCACAACTCCTATGCCTTTATATGCCACTAAAATAGTTCTCACTCAGTACTATGATCCCATAGCTACTCTTACCTATATGGCTGACACCGCGACCGGTATTTGGTGCGTAATTTTGTTCTCTATCTCAAGAAAGTAGGAGTTCTGCAGGATTCTGACCAGAGAGAGAGACTCGTTTTTTATTATTATCCTTTGTTATTTTGTTACATTCTGACCCATCTCGGCACTTTCTGATTCATCATGCCTGAATAAAGTCTGTTGACTGTGGTAGCGTAAATTGGCCGAAGATACTTTTACACTTCTAAGTATCCCTTAACAAAGCTTTCCATCCTTATATACCGATAGTCCACTCTTGGGTTATACATCGATCCAAAATTGACCTGAGGGACACACAATAAGACAACCTAACTTATCCTGCCAAGTCTAGTGTTTTACGCTGAGCTACTAATGTATTTAAGCTGTTAATTTTCTCCTTTCTTAGATTAGAAATATGTCCACACCCTCGAAGATCTCCAGTATACTCAGTAATTCTTTAAAGACCGTTCTTCGCCATACTTTCCCAAAACTGATACGAACTATCTCTGGTTACAGGTTCTTCTGGAACTGCTTGCTGTGCTGGGGGTTACCAGCTCTAGCCGTTGCAGTCGCCTACGGAGCCACGGATAACCATCATCTCCCCTACATGTACAAAGTCAACTGCTGGTTAGTAAACATATTTTCATCTGGGCAACTTAAGTCTAGTCTACTTATGTTCCTAGAGAGGGCTTTGATTTTATAATCGTCTTTTACCAATCTCTCTAATTTAAACAATTCAATATAAATAATTTTCATACTTTTTAAGATTATGGTTGCTTTTAATAGCAAAAAAACTGCGACTGTGACTAACACTCGCATAATAACAGCTACTCTTCTGCTCCTCCACTATTACACCAGTCATTCAGGATATATTGGCTCTACAGAGTATGGATTTGCGCTTCGCTAAAATTACAGCGGTACCATGATAGGATACTTTCTGGGACTCATGTGTACCAATGAAGCTTTCCGTACTGTACAGGTTCAGCGAGGCGAAAGTGTACCTCCTCACGACCAGCTTCCCCGCCCTGGCAGTCCTGGTGGGTTCCGCTTGCGCCCTGGTCCGCTCGAGACTGGCTCTCGTCTACAGGCTCAGAATGGAGACTGACTCCAAGTTCAGAAACAGGTAACTTACAAAGAAACTCTATACCATAGTAAAACTAAAGAATTTCACCCTCTTATATATATATATAGTGCGAAATACTCC
>KZ808133.1:228783-238873 GCA_000696205.2 Oncopeltus fasciatus | reverse complement strand
TACATATATATATATATATATACTGTGCAGCATCTGTACAGCAGTGTCTGTACATGTATCATGTAACTTTTTTTCTACACACAGCCATGTGGGGCTTCCACGACCATCTCCTTTACGTACGCTAAAGCTTCCAAGCTATGAGCTACATTGTCCGTAAGGACATTTGTTCATTTCTAACGAAAAATAACAGTTTAATGGTATTTCTTGGTTACTTACTAGTTCATATGGCTTCATGGCAAGTGGGTGACCCGGGTTCGATTCCCGATTGAGGTAGTAAGATTTTTTTTGGCTCCCTTTGCGATTCATATTATTCTTTCTCAAATATTTTAATTTTCGTTAGTACCTTAAATATTTTTGCTTCTCTATGCTCACACATTTCCTAGACTTTAGCCTCAGCATAAATGAATTATAACAAGAAAAGATCATTGACGAGATCTTTAATTTTTACTTTCCCTTTTATTCTGTGTGAGGTCCTTTTTACAAATTTCTCTTAGACGAGCAACTTATTGAGAGGTTATTTTTTTCATGAAAAAAGGTATTATTTCGAAGCAAATGCTTCTTTTTGCTTTAAATTGTAGTAAATTTTAATGACACTACATACAAATTCTTGAGAAATATTTTGAAATGAGACCCTGTTTTTTTTTTTTTTTTGTTTTTTTAACAGATTTCTCCTAGGCGTGTCAAGCTATTCACATCTATTTAGATATAATTCAACGTATCTTAACATATCTTACATAAGAGACGCTAGATATATGGTTCGTTAAATTTGAAAATATACATTTGTCTAAACGTGCTCATCCTTCATTATTTTTATAATCCAAATTCGTTTATTAAACTTTTTTGTAATCCATGAGTATTTAAATAGCTCAAATTTGTCGGGGGATCGGAATCAAAATTTAAAATCTTAATACTTTCGTTATTATTTGCATAAGAAAAATGTATATAATAAAATAGATGTAAAATGTAATTCTATAACATTTATAATTAATGTCATTTGTTATAAAAACGTACATTAAGAAATATAATTAGGAATGTCATTTCGTTTGTTAGACGGGCACTCTAATTTTGAAAATATAGAAATAAAATTAGGCAGTTATGCGTTTTATAGTGAGCTCTTTTAAATATACCATTTTTGTTTAAATCGAAAGAGGGGCTTTATATATATATATATATNTGTATTTACCGTTTCTTCTTCCGGGTTGGACCGTGTCAAATTGTTGTAATTTGCCGAGCTTTCGCACATCATGTGATGGCTTCTTCAGGGAGAATGAGAGTTGAGAGTTGTGAGAGTTGAGTGTTCGGCAAATAACAACAATTTTACACGGTCCAACCCGGAAGAAGAAACGGTAAATACATCTGACGACCGTCGAAGCCTACGTGAACATTTAAAAAATGTGTTTTTATTTTAATTCTGGGAGATAATTAAAAAATTAATTAATTAAATTAAATATAAAACTAACATTAAAAAAAAAAATTTTATTTACCTTGGCCAAACTCCAACAAAAAAAAACTATTAATATTTAGTTAAATTTTGAAATACTAAGTAATATTAATTGAATTTACAGTACAGATAAATGTCATTTACGTATAATTACCCCACTTCATATTGTTAAATTTTGCTGTGATTAACTTTAATTAATACAAAACAAATTAGTGTTGTTTTATTGCACTAAACTTATTAAAATGAACTGCCTTCTTAGGCACACATACAAAAATGTTCTGCATTAGGCGTTCAAAAGTAACAAATGGGTATCCATTTCCTAATTCTTCGGTTTCTGCTGTCGCATTGTCTATGATGAAAGCTCCTCTGATAGACGGGCAATCACTGCAGCTGGCATTCAGGATGGAGGATTCACTCTATGGAAAACCTCCCTCTGGCAGACTGGAAAAATAAAATTGCGAAAACGGCGCAGTGTATCTCAGAGAGAGAGATAGAGAGAGAGAGAGAGAGAGAGAGAGAGAGAGAGAGAGTGAGAGAGAGTAGTCCAAGCGGCTTTTGATATGTCAAGGGCCACTTGATTAGCAAGTAAACATAAACAACCCCAAAAAAGATTAGCTAGGGGAGTTATTATTTTCTATTCCTTTTTCTCCAATAATTAAATAATTTGGTTTGGAAAATGTGTGGTGTGCCTTAGTAATATCAAACATGGGAATTATGGATTGAATAGCGTCAAATTATTATAAAAAGGAAAAATCAACTAAAGTAAGCACTTTTTTTTATTATTTTAATCCCTATTATTTCCATTATACACACACACACACACTCACATATACGCTCAATAATAAAATACATGTTAAGGGTGCATTTATTCTTGACCCAGAGTCAGCACACCGTTCTGGGTACCTGACTTTTTCTCTTTCAGTGAAGAATGGTACCCGATTTGGGCTGGGTGTTCGTCAGGGACACATAAGAAATCCCCTAAGATCATTGGCTCAGTAGTCCAGTACTTTAACCACCAGACTACCGAGCACCCAATATCTATACATATTATATATATATGTTTATATTCAAACAATTTAAAAAAATACTATACATGAAAATTACCTAGATAGCTATATTCTTTTGGAATTCTATAAAAGTATATTTAAAATGTCACAAAAAGACACTGTTCTAACCGGTGCCCTTATTGCGAACGCTAAGAGATGTGTAAGTTTCAGACGTCCAAATTACTTGAGCCGTCCTGAAAGTGAACATTGGCAGATTTTTTTTTAATTCGTTTTTTTAAATTTGTATTTTTTTGTATCTACCTTGACCGAACCCCAACTAAAAGCATCTAATAATAATATCTACGGTCAAAAAAAAACTCTCCATTCGATGATATTTGTGTTTCACGCGGTCTGAAGTGGCTGTCATGCTCTGTAAGAACAGTATTTATTTCTTGAAAGGAAGGGCTTATTATTTATTTGAGCTTATTCGTACTTATTTGTACACAATTTTCTCTTTCAAATTGTAAATTATCAAAATTGAATCCTTTTTTTTGAAAAGTTATGAAGTAATAAGAAGAAAGTAAAATTTAAAAATACGCTTGAAATGAAAGTCCCTATGTGAAATGACCCGTTAAATTCATGAGATGAGAAATTTTTTTTCAGCTTTACGAGAAACAGAAGAATTTCCATATTCAATTTTAGAGTAAAGCGAACCGTTAAGGCGGTGTTTTTAGCTGTTTTCAGTGAGACCTGTATTTGCAAGAATCATTAAAACAAAACTAAGGCTTGTACACTTTTTAAAAATCATTCGTCTTTTTTACTTCTTAATTAAAAATTAATTAATTTTTATAGTTTGTTATAAAGGTATAGGTTATCTTACTACCAGTTATAGGTAGTTCATTGGCAAGATTTAAGAAATAAAGTTATATTGTATTAGTGTAATACATTATGAATTACAATCAATATATTTTTACGTGTAACAGTAAAATAGTTATGAACGAAAAAATGATTAAAACATAAAAATATTTACAAATTTAAAGATCATAGCTGCCCTGATATCATCTTGGTGTTTATATCATATTGTTTATTTAATATCTCCATAATATTATCTTAATTGTTCGAAATAAAATTAAAAGTTTAAAATAAATATCAATATTTAACTTAATTGAAGATATGATTGCTGCAATGATTTTTATAATTCCATCACGCGGAATTAACTTGAGACTAGACTAGCTGGGAAGGATGAATACAGTGTAGCTCTCTGCTATAATAGTTACATTTTTAAATATCTTCCTCAATTAATGTATTTCAGAAAAATGTTGTAGACTATTATTCTAACGTTGTTATCACTTATTCAAATTTTTGTTAGACAAATAAAAAAACAAGGATTTTATAACATTTTGGCTTCCCTGAGATCTCCCTCGCCCTCCCATTTGATTTCAACAAAAAATGAATTCAAAACGAATTCATTTAATAATTTCAATTGAAAGCTTAAATACAGATGTCTTTTTTTTTCTTTTTCTTTTTTTACACACATTGGAAATTGAGAGTGGTGTCACTGGTCACCTCCTCTCCACATGTGACTTTCATTAATGCCATTTATTTTCTATTATACATTGTTATCAAATTACAAAATGTTTTTTATTTATTTTTAACAGAATGTAATATATAAATAAATATTTATCANATTATATATATATTTTAAAAAAAACTTTGGAAATAGGATAGCACTGCCAATGCTTGCAATTATATTCACAAATATATTTTAATATATATTTTTCTGAAAACTGTTATGGAACATAATGTTATCAAATTATAATTGAAACTTGTAACGCCAATAACTTTTTTTATGTCCCAACTACGTACATTTCACTTCTAACTTATTTACCAAAATGTTTTCAAAAATACGCTTATGAATGCAGTTTTTTTTTTTTTTTTTTTATGGCTAAGAGATAAAACGAGAATATACAAAATTTGAACTAATTAAATTTGAATTTGTATACCTGTCTGGTCTTAGTTTAGCTGGATAAGGCATATGCGTCTAATTAGCTTATTATTTTTTAATTGTGAATGTCTTACGAATGAGAAAAATTTTTTTCTCTCTTTTTTGAGCGGTCGATATTTTTACATTTTCAAATGTAATGTACCATATGTATGAATGTATTAATGTATGATCCATAAAATTGTACTAAAATTGTCGAGAAACTGCATTTTTACTACTGGGGTTATTCGTATTTCCTTACGGGAAGTCTGTTGAAATATCCTCTCTGTCATCCTCGGAGGCCTACCTCCCTGGAAAGACGATGTGTTCAGACAGCCCGGAGTGGTGTGTTGCTGGTTAGTATCGAGCGCGGCGGGCAAACACAATTATTACCAAGTGTTTGTAGCGGCGTATGTCGGGGCGGAATGACAAGACACCCTGACTGTAATAGTGGGCATTGCTTCAGGGAACTTCTTCCCTCAACTATTATAAGGGACAGTAATCACCATCTCTATTTAACCAGACCTTAAATTGTTCAACATTAATTGTTCCTACTAAAAGTTTGATTTATTTGCAACTTGCTATCGCCATTTTTTTTGTAACAATTTATTTTTAAAAATTTTTTATTTATTTATAGTAGTATAATACAAATTTTATTCAATGAAAAAAAAAAAAGTTTATGCTTCGGTAGAACTCGAACCCGCATTTTCAAATCACTAGTCAGAAGTATATCCTGTATCTATAATCAAAGACCAAATAGATAATATAACTAGATAAAATATAATATAGATGAAACTAAAAATATGAGAATAAATAGAGAAATATTTTCCGCGTAATATATATATATATATATATTATGTCACAAACGTAATGAGAATAACAATAAGAAATAAAACAATATACTAAAGTTCCTTCTGGCCTGACCACGAGGATCACCCCTTAAACAGTGAGTAAAGTCAATTTGTTACGTATCTGTTGAGGAGCACTTGGGTCTACAGGGGGTAGACATATCCACCCCCACCTTCCTCGTCAGCTCTCTAGGAGGGACAAGAGGCTCTCATAGCAAGGGTTAGGAGGTCAGTGTATAACCAAATGGTTCAGGTTCAAGTCTCGGTCGTTCTATTCTTTTACTTTTTTTTTTTTTTTTTTAATGAAAGTCAAGTTATAGAAGGTAAGTCTTATCAGCTTGCTAGGATTGCTAGCAGAGGGCGAAAAGAAAAGCATCGTGGTTCACCCAGTGCCCCTCCTAAATATTAGAGGCTACCTTCTGCTAGTAGTCTCCATCTGAGAGAAAACAAATATTACCACGACCCAGCATCTCTCAAGAAGCAAACGTCCAGTCCCCGCCAACGAAGTGACAGAGGAGAATGAGAACATTTCCCGGTACACGACTCAGAACCCATTTCTGCCTCTACATAACATCACTGGGGAGGAGATGGAAACCTCCGCCCTAAATATTCCCCGACCACTTTCCATGTTTGTGAGACACGTACAGAACTTTCACCTGATGAGCTATCAACTCGATGAGCGAGTCGGCCGCAGGAGATA
The DNA here is from genome assembly GCA_000696205.2 of Oncopeltus fasciatus. Taxonomy (NCBI): domain Eukaryota; kingdom Metazoa; phylum Arthropoda; class Insecta; order Hemiptera; family Lygaeidae; genus Oncopeltus; species Oncopeltus fasciatus. Next base: position 232,917 of record KZ808133.1, on the reverse strand, counting down.
TACGTACATGCGTGAACCGCCAGTAAGACGCCACAATTATGCCAGATAGCCCTGTCACTTACATAGGTATAGTCATCTACCTAAAGGAGACAATTGCCTAACATTTTACTCTACCACTTCTGATGATTTTAAAGAAGAACCAGGTCAAAAATGTCATCAAGATAAGGACAAAGGTATAAACGACAACTTACTTACTGAAACACGACTAAGAAGAAATATAAACTCAACATACCATGGTGAACTACTTACCGAAGTGATCACCCTGACGGATGAGATCATGGTGGAACTGCACTCCCCATTCACAAATCCCACACGTATTACGAAGTACCCTCCACTCTCACAGACTCGCTTCAATCTATTTCAGTGTCCATCCAAATTTCCACATCTCCAATTGTCCTATCTGCAGGGTACAGCCCTCCTAACAAATCCGTCACCTCAAATCAGCTCCAAGAGCACTTTAAATCCTCAGGTTCCCGTTTCCTCTCTGGCGGAGACTATAATGCGAAACACCTTCAGTGGGGCAGGAGAACGACCAACTCCCGTGGCCGTGCTCTGTATAATGCTATTTCCTCTCACAATCTCTCCACTCTAAGTTCGTCCTCTCCTACCTACTGGCTCACTGATGTAAACCGTCTTCCTGACATCCTAGATTTTTTCATATGTAAAAATCTTATTCCCTTCCATTACTCCGTAATCTCGTAAGCCTCTCACACAGAGATTATATGAAGAAAAACCATTTTCAGTTTTTGTGTTCTTAAAAAAAAAAAAAAAGGGAATATAACGTGAATTACGTGGGCAAAATTTATCAATTAATCGTGACTTCGATCATTTATGACTTTATGTGTATGCATAGCTGCGAGAAGCAGGGAAATGGTTTTTTTGTATGTTTTTTTTAAACATATTTTCTAATTCAGCTCATTTTTATTAATAATATATTTATAAAGTAAAAAAGATTCATAGTAAATATTTTACTACCACAGATCTATTTTTCAGATTTTATTTGTAATTTGTGTATGTAAATGTGTAGTGTATCCGCTTGTGTGTATGTGGGGGAGGGGAGTTAATGTGTCCGACTCCTAAAATCTACGTTTGATTTATAGCGTCGTGACTGTATCCCTCGTTTTTTACAGTAAGGGGTGAGACTCCGAACAATCCTGGTAAAATGCTGCATGTGGGAATGGCTTAACACTAACAAATGGGGTAGTAAAATTTATTGCTGCTTTATATTGAAGTAACAAAAAGGAAAAATCTTTTGGCGCAAGGATATAATAAGACTTATCATGTGCATGCGTGTTTAGGTGTGTGTCCATAATTCTTGGAGTCTAGTGGGAGGGATTGGAAAATATGTGCAAAAAGTATTTCATGTGATCAATCTATATAGTTAGTCTATCAGAACTAACATAGCTAGTAAACGCTTTGCTTAAGATACGTAAACTTCCAGGTTATTACGCCCTATAAATACCCTTTTATATATTTACTATAAATTAGTTAATAAAAGACAGGAATCAGGATTATTTTGACCACTATAACAACCTAAATTAATGGATTTTTTTAAATATTTAATTCAAGATTAAATTAGATATTCTTTTCCGCATTTTGTATTGCCAATTGTTGTCATTGCTGGAAAAAAGTTGAAACATGAAAATAACTAGCAATCATCAGAGCTGTCTCTTTTAGATTAGCTTTTCAGTAAAATTCCAAGCAGGTTATTCTTCTCAAAAAACTAAATACCTAAGATAATGCCCGAAAACTGTTCAATATAGTCTCTGTGTCAATGTTAAAGTACCATAATGTAATGATTTCATTAAATAATCGTAAAAATCCTTGTNAGCTCCCTTTGAACATCCCCAAGAATGAAAAAAAGAACATTCTCTTTTCAGCCCTGAAGAAGCCATCACATGATGTGCGAAAGCTCGGCAACTATCAACAACTTGACACGGTCCAATCCGGAAGAAGAAACGGTAAATACTTCTGACGACAGTCGAAGCCTACGTGAACGTAAAATATGTTGTCATGAAGGATTTTAAAATTGGTACTTTTTATTTGAGTATAATTCCCTCCACGAAATGTGCTTCAATATTTAAATTAGTACTTAAATTTGCTTGAACAAGCGCTACTATTTGTATACAAAAGTAAATATTTGAACCTAATAAAATATTAGCTCTTATGGAAGTTATGTCTATTGAGAACTCGACTGTTAACTCTCAGAACTCTAGGAGTCTTGAAGTCCCCCCCCCCCCTCGCTTAAGTTTGAAGGACCACAGAGCCCACTCTGAAATTCAGAGAGCCCGCATATAGAAGTGGACGCAGACGACAAACACACCTCTTGGAGCGCGGACCTACCCCTGCCGGAGCTTTTAGCCCCTAACTGGGATGTGTTAGGAGAGAGAGAGAGCCGGGAACACAAGAACTGTTTCCAGGGTTCGATACCAGAGCAGAATAAAGTACGGCCATTCTACTGATAAAGCCCAGTCAGAAGGGTCTGGAGAACTCTACAAATAGTTTTCACCTCCAACTCTCCCTCACCTTCTTCCATGAGAGCTCTTTAGGAAAGTAAAACTTTTTCAGTGTTTCTTTTTCTAAAAATTTATGTTTTTTATATAATTTTTTTTTTTTTTTAAACAAACCATAACACATATATTTTTTTTTATAAAATATTTATTTGGTTGTGGTTTATTATCCCACGTAAAATTTAAACAATTAATGAGAGGAAATAGAATAAAAAAATCTATCTGTCCCAGCCAGGAATCGAACCTGGATCTGCTGCTATCCGAGCCGGCGTGCTAAGCCATTACACCACCAGGACGAGCTAGATAGCTAATTTAATTCCCTACACACTAACGAGAGCCTGACCCACGAGAAAGAGTTCTCGTCTTTCATGTGGGTTAGGCTCTCGCTAGTGTAGATGGAGTTGAGATATCTAGCTCGTCCTGGTGGTGTAATGGCTTGGCTGGGATTCCTGGCTGGGACAGATAGATCGTTTATTTTAATCCCTCGAATTAATTGATCACATATATTTTTTGTTTGTCTTCAATTTCATAGGTGAACGTTTCTGAGTAAGGAATCAGGGGGGTTTTGGAAGGTCCAAATTCATTCAGTCAAAAAGTCGGTCATGAAGAAGCTGCATAATCTAAGATATCACATTTTTCATTAAAAATGTATATAAATAAGAATAATTGACAAAATTTTATGAAAAAAGGCGGAGGGGACAATGAACATAAGAGATGTTCCCCTACCATTCCTTTCCAATTCCTAATGTGTTTAATTTATTATATGATTTTTAAAAAATGTTATGATTATTGTGAAATTAAATTATATTAACTGTGAAATACTGTCTTATTATATAAATGTTCAGGTTGTTTTTCGGCACATAAAAGGAGTCAGAATCGTCTCCGTGATAAGATTTTAACAAATTTTAAGATAAGTATTGAAAACGAATAATATATTTTTAAAATTTTGAAATAGATCAGCACGAAGTTCGAAAGAAATTAATTTCCTCATTTTTCAGAGGGAACTCATTGGTTTCTCAAATTCCTTATAAGTATTTACAGAAATTATTTGAATACATTTAATTTTAATAAGTTATTGTATGTTACATATTGCAGATTTCCTTAAATGAATTTAACTATTCAAAGCGTAACTTTTGAGGAGTATATTTAATTATTAATAAATTGTTTTCCTTTTAAAAATTTCTTTTTTAATAATGATCAAAACTAAAAACTGTAACCTATGGATTGTTGATACAAACACACGTGCGCGCTCTCTGAACCCTTAAGAAAAAAATCAAAATATAGACCTAACAAACTATACCTAAATAATATTCCACATAACATCTCTATCGTAAGCGTAAAAAAATAAATTCGATAATAATAAAAAATGTACAACGGTAATAACTCAATTATTGAAATTAAAAAATTAATAAATAAATTGTTTTACTTATCCATAAAAACCATCTAGTTAAGATAGTCAAACAAAAAGCCCCTGGTTTGAGACACCCACAAGGATCCTCTGGGTCACCCACGCGTCAACTTCAATATATTCCAACTATGAACTACCTTAGAGTTGAAAGGCCAATCTTCCAAAAATTTTTGTAAATCCAAGCCCCCTAAAAAATAAATAAATAAATGTGTGTGT
>KZ808133.1:210598-221678 GCA_000696205.2 Oncopeltus fasciatus | reverse complement strand
CTATATATATATATATATATTCCACCTGTTCTTATTTCTTCTCGTATCACGGTTGTGAGAAGAAATAAGAACAGGTGGAAGAATAAATGTAGTGAACACACAAAAAGAAAAAAAAAATTTACTCATTGTAATTTTTTTGTGTGTTCACTACATTTATTCTTCCACCTGTTCTTATTTCTTCTCACGGCTAGAGATAAATTCTCTAGCTCGGAATTTTGCGAAATAAAATAGAAAAAAAGAGAGATTTGAAAACACCAGTTGCATACTCTAAGGATTTCTCCTGATATTACATTGAGAGTGGTGTCACCTACTCTCCTCATGTGATTGAAATTGAATGTCATTCTTTTTTTTTTTAATTCATTGAAGTGATCAAATTACAAAATGTTTTAATTTAACATAATGTAATAAATAAATAAAAGTTTAATAAAAATTTAAGAACAATCTACAAGCATTTTTTCATTTCGCAGTAGTTGTCACATATAACATTTTTTGTGGTACTACAACAGTTCTTGAAACGTTGACAACAATATAGATATACAATGAAGTAATACCCACTAATACTTTTTACTTATTTACTTTATGATATCAGCCTTGATGATTGTTAGGTGGAAATGTTGACAACAATATAGATATACAATAAAGTAATACCCACTAATACTTTTTGCTTATTTACTTTATGATATCAGCCTTGATAATAGTTAGGCGGAAACCTTGAAAACAATTGCAGTAAAGCTCTATTTTGATTGTATTTGGAATATGAAGTTCTTAAGAAAATATTTTAATACTCAATAGAGGGGAGGAAAGTTTCATAATAAATAATAAAATAGAGATTAGTCTGGAATTCTTAATGATGGGAAGTGTTTTAACGCGAGTAACAGACTTTTAACTTTGGCGTAATTTTTTAACATTTTTTTTTATCGGTGTAAAGCGGCAGATGAGATGAAAAACAGAAAGCCAACACCTACCACTCTTTTCAAGGGAATATAGATTTACCTCCAGTGCTACTTGAAGTACCTCTAAATCCTCTTGGAACGACAGATATCCCACCTTGAAGTAAAGAAGATAGGAGTCCTGGAAAAAATAGAGAAAAGAGAAAACATTATATATATTTTTCGCAGCGGCTGACATAAAACGGAGGTTCCAGGAAGGGAATTCCCCAGCTTTAAGCTGGAAGGAAAGCGCAGATGTTTATACTGATTATTCCAGAGAAATGCAATTGTAAAATATACATTTCTAAGTTTCTTCCAGGGGTTTTCCAGCTGCTGAAAGTATGCTGAAACCTTAAATCACGTCAATACTACTGGAAAACCCAATAAAACCAATAATATATATATATATATACTAGTGCAAAGAATTTAATAACTTATCAGGCATGTCCTGNTAAAAGGAGCCTACTTAGTCGAAGAGAATCGTTCGGAACTTTTAAACCAGGCGTTTGTGGTTCAGTCCCGTCCTGGGCAATTTTTTTCTACCAATACATAAAGGCATGGCAATATTTTGAATTCCACCAAAGAATGAGTTTATACGCTAAAGAAAAAATATTTGTAATTTTATGATAATTAGGAGTAGCTCGGCGGTGTCTCTTAAATTAGTGCAGCTTTCATGTAAAGAAATCAGGCCATTCACATTCGTATACGAAGGAAGTTAAAAGAAATTATAAACTTGGATAATGTGGATTATTTTCAAAATTGTAGGGTTAACAACTGTAACCTGTCTGAGTCGGAGATACCAAAGAATGGTCCCTCGATAGTTGAATTAGATTTGCTTTGGGCTTCTAACTCTTCGAACATGAATAATCTGAACGTAAAGAAATGTATATGATTTAAGCCAAGTTGTAAAGTAAATAAGCTAAAAGTGGGTATTACTTCATTGTATATCTATATTGTTGCCAAGGTTTCCGCCTATCATCAAGGCTGATATCAAACTCAAGTGGGAACACTAACTATGTTATAAATGTGAAAATAAAAATTTCCTGTCACGCAGAACCTGCGTAACCTTATCACATTTACCTTGATATAATCAATGAATAAAAATAAAAGTAATTTGGCAGTAATTTATTTCAACAATTGATGCGAGGGAATAGAATTAAAAATCTATCTGTCCCAGCCAGGACTAGAACCTGGATCTCCTGGCTGGGACAGATAGATTTTTTTTCTATTCCCTCGCATTAATTGTTTAAAATTTACGTGGGATAATAAACCTCAACTAAATTAATATTTATAAATCAAAATAAAAAGTAAATAACGATAATAAAAAGTAAATAACGAGTCGATAAATAGCTAGACAATGTCAGCTCCTTCGAGCATAAGACGATGTATTTGTCTTTCTCGTGGGTTAGGCTTTCGCTAGTGTGGTGGGAGTTTAATAAGTTATCTAGCTCGTCCCGATGGTGCCAGTGGTAGCATTCGCGCCCAATAAGCAGGAAATTCAGGTTCGAGTCATGGCTGGGACAGATAGATTTTTTATTCTATTCCCTCGCATTAATTGTTTAAAATTTACGTGGGATAATAAACCACAACTTAATTAATATATGCTAATTTATTTATATTGGGAGAAAGCACTCACCTATTACAGTTCTAAAGGAAACTCTTTTTCGAAAAGCATTTTATTTATTGTAGACTTAAATAAAGTAAAATTTGTAAGTTTCTACAAAGAGAAAAGGATCTTTCTAGGCAGTTCCTAGTGCTCTGATGATGGATACATAGGTTTCGAAAGCAATTGTAAACGCATAACTTAAATTCGATCATTTCCGCTCCCATACCAGGAACCAGTTTGTGGTAACTTTGTGAAATGAGTACCAGTTACCATTTAAGGTATAGTAAATAAGAACAGGAGGGAGAAAGAGTGTAGTGAACACACAAAAAAATTACAATGAGTAAATTTTTTTTTTCTTTTTGTGTGTTCACTACATTTATTCTTCCACCTGTTCTTATTTCTTCTCACAACCGTGATACGAGAAGAAATAAGAACAGGTGGAAGAATAAATGTAGTGAACACACAAAAAGAAAAAAAAAATTTACTCATTGTAATTTTTTTGTGTGTTCACTACACTCTTTCTCCCTCCTGTTCTTATTTACTATACCTTAAATGGTAACTGGTACTCATTTCACAAAGTTNATATATATATATATAATACCATACATTAATGTAGAGCAAGAGGATTTTTTATTAAACCTCAAAAATACGAATGTCAATTTTGGAAACGCCAGATTGTCAATGTCAGACGCTGCAAATTTCTCATCTTCAAACCTATTCTCATATATTGCACTCATAGGGCAGAGAGAATTTAGTCTAAATTTCCTTTCTAAGTGCAAATTTAATATGTACAAAAGGAAAAAACATTTTCAAGAATTATTATTCCTGACTTTCCTGACAAAATTTATTTCCTTGAAATATAATTATGAGCAAGTTATTTAATAATTAGCAATTTATCGGGAAACAATAAAATAAAAAAAATACGTTTCATTTTGTTTGGAGCGATGCCTTACTTTGTATAAAAAGTATGTCTCTAAATCATTTTCAGCAAAACGGTTTTAAATTAGTAAATAAGTGCTTTTTTCTTAGGTAAAATATCTTACACATATATCGCATGATCCTTAACATTAACTATATATATTCATATTTGTCTTCGTCTTAAGCACTTTTCGTAAAAATTATTTATGATAAAAATATTTTGAAATAACATTTTGCACCGACTATGATATGAGTTTGTCTGAGTGTTTCATTTTGCTTTCTAGATGGCAAGATATCGAAAAACTTCTCAACTAGGTATATCATAGTACAACCGAAATAGCTACAGTCATTCGGAATTCGATTTAAAAAAAAAATTAAAGGCCGAAGAGTTTTGGATAAGTAAGTTATTCTGAGCAGGTGGGGCGACATTGTGCTCGAGTTCCCCGGAAGAAAGCAGCGCCAGTTCCAGAGTTCTGATGGAATTATCTCCAGGAGGAATGAGTTGTGAAGGCGAGTTGGAAAACTTCGGGGTGCCGAAAAACGCCGGGGAAAAGTTTGATGGACTCCAATCGATTTATATCCAATTGTTTAATTTAAATTTTTTTTCTCTCTTAAATTGTTGTGGAAAAAAAAAAAGGAAGTTAATAAATTCTGCTAATGCCACCATTCAGGGAAATAGGTCCACGTGGAAGAGGAATAAGAAGAGCGAATTTCTTCGCTTGGCGATAGTGATGTGTGTTTTGTCGGAATTGAGAAGAAATGGGGTTGAATTAAAAACCCATGGTATTTGGATGAAGAATACTCTGGTATCAAAAAAAAAAAAAATAATATTAGTAAATTTTCGTCGTTCAGTAATAAAATTTTAGCCCATGAAATCTCGTCTATAACTTGGAATAACAATCAGGCCTCTTCTGAAGTAACGCTCTTATAGTTTTAATTGGTTTATCAAGATAACATCTGCAACACACTAGAGAAGGTTCCTTCAACCTGTTTCTTTCCACCATTTAAAAGAAAAAGATATCGTTAAAGATTAGAAAAGCATGTAACGAAAATACCAGACCTGTGCGGGAAGGAGTCAATTGGAGGATGCCTCCTGCTTCCTTTCTTGAGAGGACGGAATTGGGGTTACTTAGAAATCACTATTAGACTCTTCTAGGCCTGCGTTGCTCTTTTCCTGAAGTTATAAAAGCCCCCCTGACAGTGTTAAGGACCTAGGGCTGGTTGTAGATTTTGCAGGGCCGGTAACAGTGAAGTGAGAAATAACAGTAATTAGCAAGTTCTTTTGAGGCCTCTAAATAAATAAGCACATTTAATTTATTTGTATATATCTTTTAATTAGCTGTAATATAAATTTTCCTTTTATTTATTAGCTAGTAAGAACAGTAGGTTGGGTTTTTATTAGTAGGCATATTTATTAATCATCTTAAATTAACTTGAATTTATCTTTGTTCCTAATTATCGAATGGGAAGTGTGAAGCGTAATCGTGTTAAAATAAAACTCGTTTTTTTGCTGAGCAAAGTAGGCTAACGTTCACACAACTTCGCGTTCCAGTTTTTCGCAGTAGAAATTAAAATTCATAGAGCATCAACTAGGAACAAAGTCGTGAAGAATTACACTTTCAAAATGCAACAAAAAAAATTTATTTACCACTGACATTGAGTCTCGAAGACGCTCAGTTTTAATAAATTAATATAATTGTCACCGAGCGAAGTTGAACAGTTTTTTATTCCTACCAATGATTTTTTTTCTCGAATTAAGTTCAATTTTTATTACAGATGACAATTTTCCCGTAAAATCTCATGTATGTAGGGGTTTTCAAGAAATTTTCACAAATTTATAACTCCTAAGCTGATTGCTGAGGAGCAAGCTCGTGAGTGACCAGTCTACTGCTCCTTTTCCCTGTGGCTTTCGCCATGAGAATGGATAGCGACAAACGGTATCTTTCGACACGCCACACTTCATTCCCTAGCCAGTTCGCGAGTACTTGTAGATGGAATTGATTCTATAGCTTCCTGCAGAACTTCAATATCCAACATCCAAAGAAACCAGTCCTTTCAATCCAAAACCCTCAGAATAACGGCAAATGCTCCCTATAAAGTATCCAATTCCTCTCTTCACCACGATCTTAACATCCCTTTTGGTCAAGACTTCATTTCTTCCCGCTTCACCCTTTTCCACAGTAAACTGCCATACCATCCTAATCAACTTGCACAGACCTTCCAACTCCAACCCCTACAACCCTCCTCGTCGATTCAAACGAAGATGGCCCCGTGACCTCCTGAGGATATAGTCTGTAAATAATTTGAGAGTAGTGTCATTGGTCACCTTCTCTCCTCATGTGATTGTCATTGAATGTCATTTTTACTATTCACTTTAACAGAGTGATTAAAGCTATAAAAAAAATATATCTTTAACTGGTTCAAAAGGAGAGTTTTTTGACCGTAGATATTATTCTTAGATGATTTTAGTTGGGGTTTGGTCAAGATAGATCCAAAAAAATACAAATTTAAAAAAAAGTGTATTTTTTAAAAATTCACAAAGCAGATAATCTTTTAAAATATACACTTTTTTTTAATTTGTATTTTTTTGGGTCTACCTTGACCGAACCCCAACTAAAATCATCTAATAATATCTTTTACTGGTTTTCTTCCATTCTAATCTCGTAGGGCACTGCCTATTTCTTCTTTTCAAACAAATAGCTAAAGGGATTACTAAGCATTGGTGACTACTTTAGAGGATTAAAGCATTTTTAGTCCTTTGAATTCTTGTATTTGATAAAACCGTCATTTTTTTCGCTCCTTTATATTTCGGACCTTCTGGAGCATTAAAAAAAGGAACATTTCTAAATTTTATTCTCCATTGATCGCACTCTTTCATAGGATTAATACATTCATCGACTTACAGACATTCCTTCTTGTGCCCTCAGGTCCTGAGCGTGTACAGCCGTCGTAGGAGGAGGCGCTCGGGCGCCGGGAGACTCCTCTCGCAGACCTCCAGCTTGGACAGCCTCGACTGGCGCCCCCTACCGGACACCGTCTAAGGCCTCTTCTCCTAGTAGTCTAGGGGCTTCTTCAAGTGGCTGCCACACTCCGGCGATCTCCTTCTTCGATGGACTTCCGGCCCCACACCCACTCGACACTGTCCACGGCCTTCTCGATTGGCTCTTTTCTCAGTCTGCTCAAGCCGTTCTTCAATACCTCTTCATATCATACACCATATCCAAATGTCTTGGGAAATTAATTGACTATTTTCAAGAATTATCAAATAAATTACAATACAATATAGTCTAATAAGCTAAATTTGAATTATATAAGGTATTATTGTTAACAAAATATTTATTTGAATTTATCTCATTATGCCTTGATCTTTCAAAATTCTGTAGCATTTAATTAGTTTTAGCTGAGTATGTAATCTTTAATATATAAAATACTAATACACTGTATATTTCCAATTGTTTTTTGTGTTTAAATTATCTATTTAAGATTGGTTCTTGTATTGGTATAAGAGTAGTTAATCAAGTAAATCTCTTTGTTATTTGCTGGCAAATATCAAATGAGCTATAACTGATTTTGTTATGTTTTTGTGTTGAGCTGCCTTCGTGGGCTTTGAATGTGCAAGAAAAAGCTCGATGTAAGAATGTAATGTTATTGTAGGTGTTATTAAATTCATTGTCTATTAACATTACATATTTTTCTTATAAATGTTCCTAAATATATAGAAACCTTTTAGCCACAAAGATTATTTTCTNATAATTATATTACAATCATATATAATTATAATTTTTTGGCTTATAATTTCTGAAGCAGCTACTAAGCGAAATTCACAGTTACTACCAACGATAAGCTAATCAAGGAATGGCTTTTTGGCATTTAGGCTCCTGAGTGATCTTTATAAGGACTCTAATCTCGTCCTCTTCCCTAGTTTCTTAGATGGAGCTAAAATATAAAGGTTACCAACCCCTAATACTATTATTTTCTAGCTAGTTTAATATCCTATCAGAAATCATCCAAAGGAACGTGTCGTTTCAAGACTTTTATTCCGAAAACCAGCTAAGATCTTCAAACGCGCACGTTAGTTCTCACTACAATTAGATCTTGTAATCTTTCTGATATGGTTGTTTACTGTGAATTTAGCTTATTAATTAAAAACTAGCTCGAAGCTCTTTCAGAAATTTATTGGAGAAACGAAAAATTATAATTTAAAAGCAGTATTGCCTAAAATAAATATCAAACTGATATCAAATCATTTTTTTAAAATTGTCATGAACATAATAATAACAGTCACTTTACCTTATTATTACAAGAAAATCTTCTTTAAATATAAGTTGTCACTGAAAATAATATACTTATTCATTAATTAGTTACAAGTATAATAAGCTAAAAATATAAACAAGTTTTGATACTATCATTTTAACACTAAAATATATACAACTGTATTTTTCAAAATGATTGTCCATTGCGTTCTACTCTTTAACTCTTTCGACTTTTTCATGAAATTGTGAATGAATTAAATCTTTTGATGATTTCCTGAAGTAACAAAACTTCAATCCCTCACATACATTCTTAAGAGGTAGACACTTGTTCATGATGCACACTCATACATCCAATTACAGTAGTTCTAATCAGATCAAGATCAGTCTCATAGGAACGATAATTATAAGATTAAAAAAAAAGAATCTTACAGGATTATTCATCTTACAAATTCGTTCTTATAAGACAAGAGTTCATAATTAAAATCTGTTCATTCTATGTAAGAAAGAGTGTTGTAATCCGATGACGGAAGCTATCTAAAAGCTCCCCTCGAACAAAATCTGTATTATTTAAAATCTACAAGGAAATTATCCTTTTGATTATGTCTTGAAATTTAATTGATGGCCTTTTGTTAAAATGCTGTTAAATTCTTAATTAACTTCTTATGATTTTTATTCCTGAAATCAAAATTTTTGACATAGTTTGATTAGGTTAAATAAATATCCAAGCGAATTTGATATTAAACAAATTTATGTATAGTAAAAGTTTAACCAGAATGCTTAGCTAATGTCATTGCATTACAGTTCCTCTTTAAGACAGAATTTAATTTCGTGGTTAGTAAAAAAACACTTCATTTATTAGTCAATTAGTCAACTGATAATTTAATTATTAAGAAAAAAAAATTTGAGCAATTATCATTATCAAAATAAATAAACAGAAGAAAATGAAAACAAAAACAAAAAAAAGGGTTATACAAGAAGAGTTAGTCTACATGTGGAAAAAAAAAACTTACGCCATTCAAACTAGATTAAGAATATTTCGGAGAGTATGCCTGGTTTAAAAATACAAACATTAGTTAAAATATAAATTCTGTAACTACAAAAATAATCAAATTTTATTGCAGAACTAGAAAGGGCCTTGTCTAATGTCTAAGGAAGAAGGTTCTGCACTGGCTTCAAGCAGTAAGAAGGTTATGCCTTGCAAGAGAGAGGTTATTAAAACAGCTAGAATTTATTTCCTCCAACTTCTATGACTCACTCTCGGCTCTCCCCTTTTAAACTAAATCCTTAAATATACTCTTTATTATTCCACTGTGCGCTTATCTAAGCCTTCCAATCTCCTAAACTTAGGAGTGAATTACTACTAATTCACAAACCAGTTGCAAGAAAGAGAAATGTAAAACTCAAAAAATGGTTTCCCTATTACTCCACAGTCACTAATCACCACCATTACTTATCACAATAATTACTTAATAATAATTGGGAATGACACTTCTTACTTTTTCTCAGCTCCTCAGAAAACGTTGATATTTCATATATATGATTTTGACAATGATAAAATGTGACTAAATGGATTTCATTAAAGTTAATAACTAAAATTTGATTTAATTCAGCTTGGAGGTCATTATTCAAAGTACAGATTTTTTCTTTAATTACTTCATAAAATATATCTTTAATTTACAAGTTACTTACTTCATTAGGTTATTCAATCTCTTCTGATATATAGTTTATATAACTATACTCAGTGAGTCAAAGTAGTTGAATGACGAATAAAAAGGTAAAATAAGCATATACTATGACGTTTAGAAGAAATCCAATGCCATGGGTGTTTGTTATAGGAAGTATCCACTAGACAACCTCTCTCCCACGGCATTAAGCGAATGCACCGATGGTAAAAATAATGTAAAATCTGTTGAGATATCAGTAATGAGATATTAATTCCAAAATTAGTGAATGAAATACCAAAATTTCCTAAGTAAAGTATATATATGTATATATATATGTTTATAATAGAGCTATGAAAGGAAAATATTTTAAAAAGATACTTTGGACTATAACAATCCATTCCAAGTAATGTGCTAAAATGATATACTTATATAACAGTACAAGACATAAAATAAATATATATATTTATTTAAAAACAATTAAGAATATATTTTAGTATAGGAGAATCATTACTATTTGATCATGTAATGTAATTTTCAAAATTTTTTTCAGCGTATATATTTATATTGTTCCGCGATCTAACAACTGTTTGCTGCAACAATTTAGCTGCAGATTGCAATTCCCTTTCTCTTAGATTCCTTTATTTCTGTTGAACTAATCTTAAAACTGAAAATCACTTATTTTTATGAATTATGAAAAACAATTATATTTTGTCCATTATTATTGAAGATATTTCTATAAATATTTTTCAATTGTGTTGGCTACATTTCTTAGTTGTTTCTTTTTATTATTCTCTCGCGTAAGAGACTTCTCTCTAGAAGTCTTACAAACCTCGTGAAGAAATTTACCAGCTGCCGAAGGCGAACTGATTACGGTCACTAAGAACGAACCTATATTAGTGGTACCACACCTAGAACCTTCAATAATCCTCGAGGTACCTATGTCTGACTATCGATCAGGAATCAAATCCTTTCTTGGCTAATACTTTTTTATTTGCCAGTAAATATCCTTCACTATCTGTAATATATTAAAATTAATATTTCAAAAAGTAAAAATAATTTAAGTTAAATAAACACTGTTATTTTGTTGTGTTTTAGAAAATGTTCTTGAATTCTCCATATTGTTTGGGGAAGGTAGCTAATGGAAACGTAACATTAGTATAACAGACGCAGATAACAAATAAACATTGATATAGACGCACTAGATATGGGCTATTTTCTCAAGTTTAAACGTTAATTAAACTACCACCTCTACAAATACCTCTCATGTATCATCCAGCGAATAGAAGGAGTTCAAAAGCACAAAGATATTACTAAAGTTAAAGAGAATTAATTATAAATGTAGATTAATTTTCCTCACATCATATATTTAAAAAAAGACACGAAGAAGAAAAAAACATCTCAATTGAAAGCCACAAAAAAACTTTTACATTACCTAAGTAAAAGTATAGCTGACGTTTAAAAAATTACAATTTTGTAAATCATATCTTTTCACTTAAAGATTATTTGAAAAGATTTTTGGGCAAGGTTAATTCGAGGGGAGGGGGTAAAGAACTATTTGGAGTACTCAAAATTTTGAAAGTTGATGAAGCTGTATTGTTTCTAGGCCTAGTAATAACAGGTGGAAAGGCTTACATCAGAAGAGGACATAAAAAAATATTGAATATTTCTCAACCATTCATGAGTATATAAATCCCAACATATAATATATAT